>VZUI01033833.1:0-163595 GCA_013401135.1 Cettia cetti
AGGGAAGGGAAGGGAAGGGAAGGGAAGGGAAGGGAAGGGAAGGGAAGGGAAGGGAAGGGAAGGGAAGGGAAGGGAAAGGAAGGGAAGGGAAGGGAAGGGAAGGGAAGGGATTTGACACTGGCAGGAACAGGCAAAAGCTAACAACAAAATATTCATTTTCCATGTTCATCTTGCTTTGTTTTCCCACTTCCACATTAAGACAATGCTCTAACTGCCTTCTCTTCCCCTGTTTCACACAGCCCTTCATCACAGGTGGGTGCACATTCTCTCTACATCCAAATGCTGTCCTCAGATCATAAAAAGTGACAGTCTCACGATGGAAGGGATTAGGGGAAGCTGTCCCTAAGTAAATACCTGTATTTTTATAGAATTCCTTCTCACTGTTACTCCAATGCCTCTGTGATTAATAAAGGGGTTAAATGCAGGCTCTGCTCTGTCTCTTCTCAATTCTGAAAATCAGATTCACCCATTTTGAGGCTTCAAATCAGACAACACCAATTTGGACTCGATGACCTTGGAGGCCTTTTTCAACACTGATGGTTTTTTGAGTCTACAAATGTAAGAGAAAATAAACACTACACAGCCTTTTGAATGCTGGAGTGTCTTCTTAATTTCTTTGTCCCCTGCTTTTAAGTGCTTGCTCATTTTTCCATTCTGTAATGGTACCTGCACCAATATTAAACAATATTTATAAGCTAAACCAAGAACATTATTACAAAGGTAACTGCAATTTCTCAAACACAAAGCTAGAACAGAAAAAGAACTAACTGAAAGAGTATTTCTGCAATTTGCAGATGATTAAATTTTGAAGGTGAGATGTCGTGTAACTGCACCAACCATTTATTAAGTTGACTTGAAGAGCTGTAATTTGTGGTGTTTGCCCAGAAGAGCCAGCACACAGCCGTAACTGATGATCAGGGATAATAGCCACGGATTTCAGCACATTTCCAGAGCTCCCTGCTATATGCTGAGAACAACAATATCAAAAGGTTCCTCTCTCCAGCACTGCTGGTGTCAAGGTTAATGAGCTAAAACTTGTTAAATTGATATTACCAAACTAATGACTTTTTTATAGGATACTGCATAGATTTTGACACACAGGCTAATGTGGAATACTGCTGGTCTTAATTGAATTAGAAGTTATTGCATGTATACAATTAAGATAACTAAAAATGGGGGAGCTGTGACCACAGTGTTGTCACATACCTCAAGTGCTCCAAATAATACAGAAATATAGAATCCCAGACTGGTTTAGGTTGGAAAGAACCTTAAAACCCATGCAGTTCCACCCCTGCCATGGGTAGGGACACCTTCCACTATCCCAGGTTGTTCCCAGCCCTGTCCAAACTGACCTTGGGCAATTTCCAGGGATAGGGAGTTCACAGCCTCTCTGGGCAACTTCAAACTTTTAAATAAAAAATTATTTAAATAATGTGAACATTATTTAAAAATATTCTTACATCAACCATACCAAGTGTTAAGGAACAGGAAAAACAAATGCCTGGGGTCTCCATTCAAAATAGATGAATAAACAACAGGAAATAAATTTCAATGAATCATATTAAAAAAGCAAGGAGCTTATGAAAAATAAATTGCATTTGTAGATAATTAAATTTTGAATGTGAGATGTTGCCTAACTGCACCAACCATTTAATTCAGTGCTATAACTGCATCTAATAAATAAAATACTTCTTTTAAATCCAAACTGAAGATACACTGCTATCCTGATGACTTGGGATTTTCCAGTTACATAGAACAGGGGCAAGGTTTGGGCTGTAATTATTTGAGGCACAAAGAAGAGCTGCTAGTTAGCTGGAGAGAAATCTCTATCGGCTGTGAGCAATAGGAGAATGCAAATATTTCTTCTACAGACAGAATCATTGAGTTTAAATTCAGAGAGCTCATTAGAGACTATCCTCCCAAATATAAGATACCTCCAAGTTTCATGCAAATTCCCTTCTGTTTCAGTAGTATCTTTGTATTTTAAACTTCAATTTATCACTGACACAGAAATGCCATTTCACATACAGGATATACCCAGATATGCTTGGTGTTTAAAAAGTGAAATTAAAGATCTTACTTATGCTATTCTGGTTTTTTTTTCTACATGACTCAAGCTAGATCTAATTTTTTTACAGAGAAAGGGAATAAAGTTGGAGTCAGCTTTCAAAAAATATCTACTTTGTCAAAATTCAGAAAAATAGAAGAGGTGCTGCAAATGAGGGGTGATATTTCTCAAGGATAAAATGCCAAAATCCCCCTCACATCAAATTCTTACAGATAGTCAATCAACAAACAGATCCATAGGAACTTGCAAGACACTTCTTCCTACTGACTGACTTCCATCTGAAATATGAGAAAATGAATCACAATATAATTGATATTATAAGCTTTAAAGGAAAAGGGGGGGAAAGCAGCTTCTGATGGCCCATGACATCATTAATTGAATACACAACTCTTACAGTTTCACTAGCCCCCAAGTTTCATTGTCTCCATCCCTAAAACAGTCTGAGCATCTTCTTAACAAGAGAAATCTATTCTAATTTTTATATTGTACAAATGCAGAACAGTAACACCCCACACACAGTTTTCAGCATTTTAAATATCAATGCCTGTCTGATCTTAAAGGGAAGCTCAGCATTTATGTCTTGTCTTGGTGATAAAGTTCATGAATATATAATGAGAGTGGAACAACTCTGCTACTGATTAAATGTCAAAAAAGGTTTTATTGTCAAATATATTGTAAATACAGAAGATATACAACAAAGAGCATTAATTGCAGATTGCTGTGTACAGCCTAAAAAATGCACGGCATCGAGGCAGGAAATGCTGATTTTCAGTTTCAACTATCAATTTTAATTTACCTTCAGAACATACCTTCAAGTCAACATGCACAGAGAGAATGAACCATAAAATGGCCAAATTCAACTGAACTAAATGCTCTCCATTAACGGGCAGATGTCAGTCTACATCCTGGGCATACACAGCAGAATTAACCAAAGTTCTGTATCCGTATTAAAAGTTGTCCAAACTTTTGTGAAGATTTAAGAGAGATGCAATGTGAAAATCTGGTGAGGAGAGAGGAGAGGCTGGAATAGCCACCCTCATCTCAGAATGCCAGTGTAAATTTAAAAAAATAAAATAAATCTAGATTCTGTAGTTGACTGCAGGTAAATGCAGATCAGCAGAATCCTGCTGCCAGGACACGCCAAGAGAATGAGTTGCACACATTTACAGGAGATTAGTGTGTGCACAAGGGGAGGAATTCTCCATCTCTATCCCGTTCCACATTCCTGCCTGGAGCACTGGCCTTGACCAAGGCACTGCCCTGGGCAGGGACCAGAAGGATCTGAATCACCTGGGGAGAGGCCAGGGGAGCACAGGGATGAGGAGATGCTCAGTGTGAGTTCTTCAGAAGAGCAGGTTGTTCAGTGGAGGGAAGGAACAACAGGGAGGAGCTCACTAATTGTCTTCATTAGATAAGGAACATGTGCAGTCATAAATAGGAGTAAATTGTTCTCTGTACCCACAGCATACAAGACGCAGCAAGGAAAGACTTTTAACAAGGAAGACTTAGGGGAAACATTAGGAAAAAATGGCCATGATCAGAAAGCCTATGAAATTTCTAAAATTAAGCTGGGCAACTGTCAATCAGACATGAGGCTAGCAGAGTTGCAGTCTGGAGTTTCTTGGAGGAAACAAGTCTGAAAGTGCTGGTTTTGATGATCCTGAACACCACAAACTGCAGCAGAGAGACCTGACCCAGAGGCTGAGCCACCCTGCAGGGTGGAACTGTCCTGAACAACATTTCTACCTGAGCCAGGTGTGAGCAACGTGACCCAGCAGCCTGCAGGTACAGCCTGCAGTGCCCACCCACAACAGGAGCACTGTCCTGCACTGTGGAACCCTGTCCTGCACTGTGGAACTGCCCAGGAAATACATGTTAGTTAGGTACCAGGTAGCATAATATTGCCTGGCTTTCCAAAATAATAAAACACTTGATGCTTGTATTAAAAAATCCATGCGTTTTTCCTTTGGATTATGGACAAATTAGTAGCTTCAATTATACAGTGCCAACAACATTTTCTTCTCCATGACTAAATGGACCATGTTTTAATACTCTTCAGTGATCTTATTAATTCGAAGTAACCTTCCAACGAAATAAGAATTTCACTTGAGGAAATGATGTCGCAGTCCTGGAAATTAAAGCCTCTGGTGGATAAAGGCAAATTTACTCTTGGTCTGAGACAACATTGCTGATCTCTCCTAATTGTAACTATAATGATCTGATAAACTGCTGCTCTTGTATACAGTCAAGGGCTGAGTTTTTTTAAAAGGAGCTAAAAACACAGACTACCCACCTGTATCTATTTTTAATTTGTTAATGACTGTACTTGCTAAAATTCTACCAAAATGTCACTCACAGCTTTGGATTCTAGCTTTTTTTAAACAGAATATGGAGCAGAAAGCATAACCTATTATGCAAAACTCTCAGATGCTTACTTTAAAATCACAGAAATAAATGCATAATCCTGTTTTTCTCATGGATCAAAACTTCATTACGGGAAAATAAAACTTGAGGCTAAGTGCTCAAGAGAGACAAGGTATTCTATAAAAAGTTGTAGGGTTCTGATCTATGTGCGTCCTGCTCACCCACACAGCCCCTGCTCCACAACTAAGGGATGCCTTCTACTCTGTGGGTGCAAGGAGAGGCAGAATTACTGGAGACCACAGTGACTTCTGTCTCATCAAATTCACAGATCAGCCAGACATTTCAACAGTACCAACTGTTGCAAGGAAAACTGCTACCGAATCTCAGCTGCAGAAATGTCAGCTCAGGGCACACCACACAAATCTAGTGCTGAATCCTTAACTAAAAACCCACGGTACTAAAATTTGGGGGGGGTTAATGCTACTCCTTTAAGTGAAGAAAATATTCCAGATAATCACACCACAAACATTTCTTTCCTCAAACATAAATTAACTGTATGTTAGGGGACTTTTTTTAAAAACCTGATTAAAATTGTAATTCATGAGACTCCTGCTGTTGGCAGCTGTATCACTATCAATGACATCCTTTGGGGGACTCAGCATGTGGCCCACATCAAAGGTAGTGTGCCAGTTTTCATCCTAACTTATATGTGCCTTAACAAGAACAAGAATGTTCCAGACTTTACAATGTAATTAAAATACTGAAATACTTTCTACTGTTAAAGTGTCATTAATGTGAGACTGAAGTGGACTCACTACTGTTAACAAAAGCAACTATCACTAATACTTGCCTTTACTGGAATTCTTTACAGGATTTCTCACATCCTTACACCCTGAAATGGGAAATTCAGCCAACGGAGTTTAAAAATGTTACTTTGTGCAAAATACTCAGCAGAGGAGACTTTGTGGAAACGACAGTAAATACAAGGATCTGGGGGGAAAAAAACAAGCAAAAATGTATCTGACATGCGGTATTTCCCTATCCTTGCACTGTGGAAAGCCTGCAAATCCCTCAGCACTCCTGGCCCCACACTGCCAGAGCTCTTCTGGTCACCAGAGGATGCTGCCTGTTCCTGGGTCTGCTTTTGTTTTTCCCAAGGATTATTTAACATAACATTCAAGATGCATTTCTCAGGGGGAGACCTGGATCGTGCTTTTGCCCTTCCTTGCCTTTCTGACCCCAGCAGGAAGGCAGAGGTGCCTCCTCACCTTGCAACTGCAGGGACAACCCTCTCCACACCGTGTCCTTCAGCAGACACAGGACCCTGCTACAACATCTGAACTGCAATGGTTTTTCCTTTTAAAGTGTGGGGCACTCAATCTGCCTCCGTCTTGATAAAATTTTATACAGAAAGTCCTAAATTTGGGGTGTTTCTGATCAGCATCACTCCCCACAGTGCTGTGGAGTCCCTGTGCCTTGCAGATGAACACAAGACCTTGTCTTAATGGGAACACTTTGGAGCCACCTGCTTTCCTTCAGCACATTGATAGGGGCCACAGATTTCAGCTACTACCAACAAAAATGAGAATTATAACCAAGGAAAAAATGTAGCCTTGGCTCTAGAGGCCAAAATGATTTATGACATCAAGACCTAGTAAAGAGAGTAATACTCTGAAGGGACTGTGTGAGCTCAATCCTCACTCACATCTTCTGTGCCCACTCCTAATTACTTCATTTATGACTGGAAAAGTGTTTTAACAGACAAAATTAATTATTTCAAATAATCCTTCTGAAATATGATATGCATTTTAATTGTATGCACTCGTCATTAATGAAAGTTCTCTACCTTTTGGTGCATTCATTCAAAGATTGTATCAGTGACAAAACAACAACTATAAGATTGTTCACTAAAATTAAAAATACAGCTGAAGGGTTAATATACTCTTGTGATATACTTAAAGTAATGCTAAAATGTTTTCATTCGAGTTTTTACTAGACATTATTTTTCCACTCTTTAAAATCAATCTCTTTGTTCCAGGAACACATTTCCTGTCAATAAAATGAAAAATGATATAGATTTAGGAGGATAGTGGTCTCAGCATAGCATCTCTCATATTATTATTCCAGTATCATCTGTTACAAAGTAAGACCAATTCCCACATCTAATTACAAACAGGATTTCAGAGTCATTAAACAAAATACATTTCCATTAGTGCTGCTGTAAGAAGATAGGGGGAAAAATGAAGATTAGTTCATGCTGCACCTCTGTTTTTCAAGCTTTGAAGATTTAGACCTCTGCACTCTGAGACTATAAATTTGTAAAGGATCTGAAAGGTGACAGACATGTGAAAGCTCTCAATTCTCCTCCGTTTAGCCATACCATTTGCATTTTGTCATTAGTTTATCTTTTGCTGCACTTAGTTCTGATAGCAGATATGGCAAGAATCTGGAGAGGTTGTTTATGATCATGCTGTGTGCACCCAGGGGTATTTGATTTGGCATTAGGCAGGGCTTTTTAACAGATATGAATCTTGATTTTCTATATTAAATTTGTTCCAGCAAAAGTTAGAAATCATCATAAGATATTCTGTCCTTATTAAAGAAAAAAAAAGAAATGTACTTTATTCTGGGGAAAAAAAGGAACAACAGTTCTTTGACTCCAAGTAAGATAACAACCAAAATATACTGAGGAAACAGACTGTGTGAGAGGTTTAACTGCTGAAATATAAACTTACAAGTATATATATTCTCCATTTGTAAACACTTAGCAGTATCTAATATCTAATTGTCATGAATCCATTTAAAATATACCCTTGGGAATCATCCACTCAAAAAGCATTCACATAACCCAGACCTTCAAGAGTTAGTATCAACTTTTCTAAAAAGAAGCCAATGTAAGAAAAAAACCTAAATTTGCTTGATCTTCAAACCAGTTTACATTAGCTCAGGATGTTATATAAACACAGTTAATTTCATCATGTGTAAGATAAGCATCAAAAACCTGAAAGAGAATTCCTCTCACAGAAAAAAAAAGCCTCAGTTGCAGAGAAGAGGACAGAGAATTTAATTTTCAAAACTATTCTGGAGTTATATTTCCTTTATTAGTTTTAAAACTAAAGCCAGAGCTACTTCACATTGAGCTGGGTGTCAGTCAACCCCCAATATGTAAATATTAGCTGATGTGTCAACAACTGTGTGTGAATCCTTATCTGCATTTACTATAAAGTATTTATGTTCAAATTTAAATTAATACTTTTAAAAATACAGTTAAATTATTCACATACATTCAACAGGTAACTGCTTAAGAATGTGTCTAAAATGGGACCTTAAAGTGAATTTGCAGATAAAAAAATTCACTTTTGCACTCCACAGAAACTGAGGTTCACTAAAGCCTGCTAAAATTCTTGGTATTAAACCCTGCTGGGGTAACACACCACAAAATATCCACTGACACTCACTCTCCAAAATACCACAGTTTGCCAAAGAAATAAAAGATCTGCATCTTATTTAGCTTCCCATGTGGAGACTGGATCCTTGGGATAACTGAGAGGGCACTAGGAAGGAACAGGAGAGAAAGCAGCACAGTGCAAATGAGGTACAGCTGACCCAATCAAACAGTGTTTTTCTTCCTGGTTAATCCTTGAGGATTGGATCTTAAAAATAAAACCCCACATTCACCTCTTCCTCCAGGATTATCAGGGCCTGGCCCCAGGGAGGCATCACTTACCTCATCCATAGGGAATTCTCTGCTCATGTCACCCCCCAGTCACGGATGTTTCCTGACAAGCAGCAGCGGGGAAAGCTTTTTAAAGCCCAAATGTTATGAGAAGGTTTGAGTTCCTTCACTCCGCTTTCATTGAAAAAAGCTTAAATAAACTTCACCATCCCTTCCATGTGGGTTCAACGAAGTCCCATGAAACCACAACTCCAATGATAAGGATGGAAGCACATCCTGAAATCCACCAAGCGTCACCACTCCCTCAATCTCCTTCGGGTGTGATGTCCCTGGGTGAAACCCCCTGCACAGATCCTGTCCCTACAACAGGGGCCAAACATTCCCTCTGTGCCTCCTCACCTTCCCACCTGCACCCTCACCCTCACCAGCACAGGTACTGCCTACAAAAACAGCATAGAGGTCTCAATTTTTAGGATAAAATGTTTTAACGTGTCTGCTCAGGCTAGAGTCAAGTCTAGTTTTCGGATGAGACAGCACAAAACCCAAACCATGTTAAATTCTCTCTTGCTTCAGGCTGCACATATCACTCCTGGCCAAAGGACAATTTAAGGAAATTTGTAACTATTTCAGAAAATTCATTAACTCTCTGCTCAAGTAACACAAAAATACTTGCCTTAACAACAGGAAAAATGACTTCATGAAATCTACATGGTACTCAAGGATTAAAAAAACCTGTTCTCTGGTCCTGTCATTTTTTTACATTCTTACAATAAAATAACAGCCTTGGCATCTTGCTTTTTAGAAGAAAAGACCTACCTCTTTTGACTTTTCAAGCGCTTGAAAATTTTAAAAGAGAGAAACTAAAAAATGCTGACCGTGTAATAGCTGGGTATTCATGGTGGGTGGAGAACATGAAAGGTTACAATATGGATCTGTGCCTACGCGTTTCTTTTCAACTTAAGCAGCATCCTCCTGCTTCTGCTAACTCGGCAATCATACAGCTGACAGATTTCTGGGTTTTCTAAATAATGCATGGGATTTTCTTTTAACATGTCAGTGCAAAAGTATCAATTCTGCCCCTGTGTCGTTTGTGATGCTGATTTTCCTTGACAGCATTCCATTAAACCAATGAGTTTTTTCCCTCCTGATGGTTCCTTAAATATTCCTCCGAGTGATGTATTTGTGGTTTTTTAAACAGATTGTGAAGGATGTTTGCATTTGTGAGAAAACTGCATGGCAGGTACTGAAGGGGAAGAAGGATAAAAAGATAACACTTTTTTTTTTTTTTTTCTATATGAGAGCTTTTTCTCTGATCCTCATATGCCAAAAGCTCGGGTGTTTTTCCTTTCTTTTCTGCCTAACTTAGCTCCCTGTCTGGAAATCAAGCAACAAGACTCTACATACAGAATAACATTTTGACTTCCTAAGGAAATACCACTGAAACACTTAGTACTGTTTGATATCTCTCCTGGGAAAGCAAAACACATTTCTTAAATCATGCATGCTAACTCCAAAAGCCACCAGATGGAAATACCTGCTTTATTCTTTGCTCTGAGGTTCTACACACACAGCTCCTGTCATGACTGCCATGCATTGATCCTGCCTTGCTCAGGCAGCTTGAAGGACATCCAGGTGACATCACCCAGTCTCTATTCTACAACCTATCCTAGCTCACACTTGTACAAGGTACCTGCTGCCATGCCATTAAAAATAAAAGCTCAGACTTCAAATGAATTCCAAATACCCCTAAGCAATGACATGCTAATTTCCAGAACACGCTTCACCTGATTTTAGCACTGCACAAGGATGAAGGAGCTCACCTTTGTCAACACTTCTGTGCAACCAGAGAGCTTTTGTTTGTTCTTATTCTGCAGAACAACAAATCTGGCCATGTGGCTGGGCTGTGAGTGAGCAGGAGTCAGCTCCAGCTGCTCACTCCAGCTTCTCCTCACTTCCCAAGTGGAGCAGGAAAAGCCACAATCACTCCTGGCAACCCTCAGCAAAGTGTCCTCTCCCAGGACTCACCTGGAGGAGCCAAAGGAAGAAAAGATCACAAAAGCCTTATGGCCACTGGGAATATTAGATTCCAGAGGGATGGGTTTCCCCCATATCCAGACACTTTTGTCCCAAACTACCTGTTTCTCCAAACTCAACCTTCCTGACCCAATCCTACCAGAAAATGGAGAGGGACACTAAGCCACAAGGAACAGCCAGCCCAGGTCGGCTGGACTGTGGGGCCAGAGAGCCTCCAGTGCCAGATTGAAGAGGAGATTTTCAACTGCCAGAGAAGTTTTGCTTCAACACTTCATATGATGAGTAGGAAGGTGCAAAAAAATCTCTTTCTCTTCTGCAGAGAGAGTGGAAGGAGGACATCAATGTTCAAATGTATAACTGCATTCTTCACAGCACTGTGAACTAAAGCATTGCTTCAATTAAAAAAAAATAACTGCAAATGAACTTTTTGGGGAAATTTTTTCCACTATATTTTCAGTATTAGCTCTTGTGGGATTTGTTTTTAGTATGTAATTTAGAATATTCCTGTGCCAAACTCCACCACTGCTGAGATTATTGTAACATCATGAAAAGGAGGTAGGAAGGACCTGAAGGCAAAAGCACACCAGCTGGATTAGAAGCTAGAAAAGAAGTGACGCATTTATTCCCCACTTCCTCAGACACATTTGTAAGATTCAATTCCACACCTGCAATTTTCTAGAGAACAATATAATATCTCAGGAATTAGTCACTGATTGTGTTAAATTGAGTTAAGAGTTAAGTTTTTAAACTGACAGGACAAATTCTGGCTCCAGACAGAGAATTCTTAAAAGTTTCCATCATCATAATGATGCACAGAGGAAAGAAACGGAGAAGTGACAGGCTAGGCATCAATAAGAAGCAAACCCAAAATTATTTCATATTTCACCAGATACAGATGGGGATTGAGATGAATATGCCAAGATATCCTCAACACTTTTTTTTTATTATACTAATGGACTGTATATAATGACACACTTGCAAAAAGAAGTCTGGCAATAAAGCTTCAGGACTTAATACTGCTCAATTACGTTTTTAATTTGAAATAAACAACAGCAAAAAGAGAGTATTCCACTCATCTATCAGACTGTGGGATGAGCAGAAAGGCACATATCTAAAAGTGAAATATTTAGTGGCATTGTAGGAAGTCATGTGTAACATTGAGGTAAAAACCCAACTTGATTGTTTTAAGTAAAACTGCAACCCTTTGAGTCTTTGTTACTGTAAAAAGGAAAAAAAAAATCAAAGGAAGCAGAAGGTCCTTGGCTCTGTATGACCATATTTCTGATTTGACAGCTACAATTATAATCATTCAGACATCTATTTCCCACAAACTCTCCACAGCCATAACCTTTAGTGATTAATTATAAAGTTCCAGGAGCAATAGTACACAGACTAATTTCCTAAAACAATAAAACACAGAATTTCTCATTTGGAGCTAAATGAAACACGAACAGGTTGTTATTCATGCTGAAATCTAGATGCAGAGTCATGTTGCAGCCATTACAGAAGCTATTAAACACAACCTCAAATCAAAGAAACTGTAGGTCTCTCTCCTAAAATAAAATGTTTTTCTCACTTATGAGGCTTCTGACTCCTTTGCTTTGTTCCTTTCCACCTCTTCTTAGTAAAAAAAAAAATCAAAATTCAATTTTCTTCCTCATTTCACATCCCCATTTTATTTTTAATAGTCATTTAAAGTGTAAGTCTAGAGCAAGCAAACAGTTGGTGAAGGTTTCATGCACACAGAATTATCCTGGTGTACCCTTCACAGCAGATCAAAGATACAACCTGTGTACTAACTTCTAAACAAAATTCCCACTCTTCATGCCACACAAAGGAGTTTTCTGTAGTGAGTGTTTGCCAATTCTTCAGTTATTTTACTTGGTGAAATGTACAGTCAACGTTTACACTCCTTTAATGGAGATTTTCCATTTTGACACATTCTGCTCAATGGACATCTTTGTAATCTGTGTGACCCACCAATAAAGGAGGCAAAATTATAACAATGCTCACATTGCTCATATTGGAAAGAGGGGAAACTGTGATTTTTAATAGGAATAGTATTAGTTCTTTCTGATATAGACTTACTGCTCTGTCTTTAAGTAACACTGGCACTGGAGCTAGAGAATTTCTCTTGACAATTTTACTGCATTAGGCAATGAAAAGGGGAAAGAATTGAGGAAAGATCTGTATGAACTGCCACCACACTCTTATTGTTGGGTCCCACTGTAACTAATGTGAGTGGGAATTTTTCCAAGTATTTAAATTGGTATTCTGTTGGTTCTAGAACTCACTGAATTGCTAAACCACAGAGAACTCCGCTCTAAAGCTCACACTCTTGATGCACTGTCCACACTGTCTGGTGTGACAGTCTCCTAAAAAACTTCTTGTTCCATGAGGTATCTAAAATAATCCCATTAATGCAGATTCCCTCCACGTGGGGTACATGAATTTCACCCTACCAGGTAACACACAAAACCATGAGCACTCAAATTAAACTTCTGTACAGCAGCTTTTAAAACCCCCATACCAACCCTACATCTTTTTCTGTATGAAGCTTCCTTACTCTTCCATAGTAATTCTATCTTCAGTCCTTTTCCTTAGCATTCAGTGAGCCCTCAGAATTCATTCTGAACTATATACAAACCATTTTAGTTACAACCACTAAATAGGCATTTTCAGTGCTTTTTTTTCTGAATTCAATGTGCACTAATTGATTAGGGTCTGAGAGGCAAGTAAGAAATACACATCCTACAGAACAGGAAGCTGGGGAAAGGTTTAATGCATGAGTTAGAAGCCAGATTTCTTCAAATACAGATGAGTACACAAAATTAGCAAAAGCCAATACCACTTTTGGAAAGACTGCTTTGTGCATAATTTGTCATGAATTCAAAGTTATTCCTTTAGAAAATGAGTCTAAGACCTCCCAGCTGCTGCTTTATTGGTCTAATAAATTACCATTTTGATGGTGGGATGCATTTGCAGCACACACCAGCCAGGCTTTGCCTTCAGAGCAGCAGGAATGCCGATGGGAGAGAGGGATGCCACGGGGATCACACTCTGACTCTCCTCTTGAATCGGTAATGGAAACAAACAAAATATGTTCCCCAAGTGGCAAAAGTGTAGGATGCAGTAAAAAGTGAGGCCAAGGGAAACTGCCCTTATTGTAACAGGTATCAGAGACAAAACAGATCTGTCACGTTCCAGGAGCTCTACACTGTCCAAGTAAAAATCTCTTCTATTCACCTGGAAGGACATCAGAAGAAACAAAGGTTTCCTCTCCAAAGGATCCATTTTGACTTCACCTTTAAACCTTATTCCTGGGGAGCTGGGACTTGGGGAGCTTAGATCAAATTCATATTCATGTTTATATAGCACATGAGCATGTTCTGTGCCAGGGCCTCCTGTATGAGGTGACTCCAGCCACAGCCAAGGATTATCATGACTCCTCTTCACAGCTGTGCTTTGCAAATATCCACTCAAGAAAACAACAAAACTCAGAAAAGCCACAAATTTGGTGATGGAGCACTCCCTCCCTTAGCTTTCTTCAGTGACCTGTGGAATTCAGGAGTTCCCACAGCCTGACCTTTTGGAAACTTTCCATCATTTACTGGAAAACTCCAGAGAGTGTTACTGCCAATGGAGAAATCTTTTTGTTACTTTTTATTTAGGGGGCACTTTAAAAGGTCTCTATCCAACTCTAATGAAGATGATCCTTCACCAGTATTTTTCTAACAATTAGTGAAGGGAGCTGTTAGGAGGAAAACTGCAGGAACATGAAGGAGTCAGGGCACTAATTATGATTTACACCAGTAGAGCAAAGCTTGCAAAATACAAGAGCCCAAGAATTGAGACCCAGGTGTTGAGAGCTCCAGGGCAGCTCAGGGGCACAGCGTCCCTTACCTGCATTAGAATTGAGCTCTTCATTTTCTGACTCGGTTCCATTTTGACTCCCACTTCCATGAAGGCTGTTCATGGCCATAAGTTTCATCTTCTGTAGCTTCATAGCCTCTGCCATGGCAGCTGCTGTCAGACCTGGAGAAATATAAATAAACAATATGCAGTGTCATATTGCACAATGTGGCACTGCAGGTACAAACAGAACAAAAAGTCACATTCTTAGTCCAATTAAGTAATGGTGTCCTGAACCCCATCTTTGTTTTGAAGTCTAGTTATTGCAATACACCATTCTAAGAATTAAAAAAAAAAAAATCTTTCATGTGTATTTTTCTTTTTAACATGTAGAGCACAAGGAAATATTTAATGGTATCCCTTTTGATTATACTTTTAAATATAATTTCCCATCACTTTGATCACCTTGTCACTTTGATCACTTTCTGCTTGACTTATTCAGCTGCAACAAAATTTCCACACACAGAGTAAGATACAGTATTTCCTAATTTCAACAGTTCAAAGCCAGTTAACATGTAATAGTACCGCATTCATTGTTCTATTATGCATCCAAATATTGTTTTGTCCTTTTGGGAATCTGATAGTTTGGATTAATATTATTGTAACTGGAAAATATTACACTGGAAACGTGTAAAAAAACCACAATATGGATAATTACAGAATCAATCCCACTTTTAAGAGACCATTAAGACCACCAGAAATTCACAGAATTAAAGTGGGTATTGGTAGAAAGTTTTCAAATTACTAAAACCCAATTAATTTCCAGTAGTAAAAGAGAAGAAGCAGAGTAACATCAGGCTACAGGTTAGCATACTTATCATGACTTTTTATTATTATTTAGATTCCCAGTATCTTTTTTTCATAAGGGTGAAGTTTTAAAGTTTTATCATTTCGATTTGGTCACTAAATAAAGAATCAGATTTTCTTCCACACAGCACAAAATTACTTTTACTCTGGGCAAGATGTGACTGAAAATAATCTGAAGTTATAGCAGGAAAATCCAAGAAACACAAATACAAAACCGAAAGTAACTCTACAGGTATAATTGTTTATTCACTCAGTTATGGATTAAATGGGGTTTTTCCTCTCAGTGTAGCAGGACTCGCTTTTATTATTTGCTACCCAGTTGCACAGAATCACTGAATTGCATTTAACAAAAGCCATGATTTTTTTTTTTTTTTTTTTTTTTTTTTTTTTTTTTTTTTTTTTTTTTTTTTTTTTTTTTTTTTTTTTTTGTGGTGACTGTTCTAGCAACCCATTAAGGTATCATACATCAAACCAGAACTATATAATCTGCTTCTGGAAAGCAATGCTTCCTGAGAGATTTAGATACAGATTAAAGGGAACTAATAATTTTCACACCCTATCCATAAATTACAACACTCTCCTAAAAGTTGCTAAGAATTTGACATTCAGATTAGCTCTGCTGCTCCTCTAATGGGCTTCACAAATTTCAGTAAGCCTTAAGAAAGGAATCCAGGACTGCATGGAGAGGGAGACCTTTTATCACTCATGGATACAACAATTTGGTCAAGTTCAGCAAAGATGTTCTGATCATCACCAATAATTTTGTCTTTTAGGTTATTTAATGCAACCCTCACTTCATACAAAAGACCACTACACTGCAATTTTTTTTTTCAACACCCTTTGAAGTTCTTTTACAAATGCAGCAGGTTTTTTATCAAGCAGATACAAAATCCTGATGTTTAAACTCCTGTTTTTATCTCACAGGCTCTCAGTTAATCCATCACAGAATACATCTTCAATGATAAAACTCTCCACACACTTTCTGGAGAAGATGAAATAGTCTGCAAACTTCTTCACTTTTATTTTTCTTAGGGAAAGGAAGTGGAATTGCTCTTTGAGTGAATTTTACATTATTTACAGGAAGTAAAAAGCACTAAGCATCATCATAGCTGTGAGAAATTGACTGTTTTCAAGATTTCCAGGTACCTTTTCACTTACTATTTTTAGAAAATAACATACATTTTAATGGCTACAAAAATAAAGTGTTGGACCATGGAGTTTTTTCTTCTAACATTCTATTATTTCTGTGTACACAGGGATGCAAACATAAACCAACATTCCGGTATTTTCATCAGGGTCAATATTTATACAGTTTTTTTATATACATTGGAAGCCATGAAATTGAATTAAATATGCAAAACAGTAAAGAAACTATTTATAAGGAGGTAAATAGAGAATTGAAAATAAATTCAGATCTTCAGCAAAATGTTCAGAGAAAAGACAAGAGAAAAAATTACCCAGGGCACTATATTAAAAAAAAAAAAAGGAAAAGAAAAATCCCTGCAAACCTTCAGTACTGAACAGTTGCAAAAGAAGCGTAATGAAGGCAGAAAGGTACCATGGAACAAACAGAAAATAATAAACACAGTCCCCAAATCACCACGATGCCGCCTGCAGAAATTAAAGGTAATTATTGTCAGGCGTTTCTGAGCTCCCTAACCAGACACAGCTGCCATAAGGACACCAGCCAAGAAACAGTGATGGATCAGAAAACTGTGCTGTGCCATCTGCCACACCAAAGTCACTCCAGCAGCAAAAGTTTCAAGAGTAAAACACAGCCCTAGTGCAGAATGCACCATGGTTCTGCACAGCCAGGCACAATCTGGAAGACAGAGCTGAGATTATCCCTAAAAACTCAGTGTCTGCAAAGTCTTTATTCTCTCACTCGCTTACCCCCCATGCTGACTGAAATGATAGCAGAAAACGGGCAGCATTGGCATAATCTTCAATTAGGTACTGCCATGGTTAACCTTACTGGAGCAATTTAATTTAACTATTGATAAAACTCCTTTCTATAACTGACTCAGCTTGGGCTAGTTGAGGAGAAGAGGGCTGTTCTCCAACTGACTTATCTAAGGACCTACAAAGAACTGAAGAATCGTTTCCATCCTCTTGGATGAATTATTATCAGCAGTAGAATCTCACTTAGAGCACCTCACTTTGAAAAATGTCCTGGGAACTGCTGTAAGGTACACATCTATCCCTCTACGTCCTCCTAAAACAAACAAACAAAAAAAAAAAAAAACAGGAACAAAAAAAAGCATTGCTAGAAAAACCTACGTGCTGGATTACTTCAAAGCTTCTGGTTCTTTCTGCCCATTTACACTTCAAATTTTCCTTTCTTCGCTTATCTTCTGCCAGCTGTGATCCGTCAGGGAACACCCAGGAAATAAACTGTGGACGTTTGTTGTCAAACAGGGACATCCTTCACAACACCACAGCACAGGAGGAGTCTGGGCACGGTAGGGATGGTTTCCTGGCAAGGCTGCCCACAGCCCCACAGTGGGGCTGGTGCTGCTCCAGTATCCCCAGTTTCCTGGGCTGGCAGGGAGCAGCTCCTGGTGGGATCTTGGAGACAGACAAGGAATCTGGGAGCCGTGTTCTGTGCGCAGGGATCCCGTCTCAGCTGCTCAGGAACTCATGGTGTGCATGACAGAACAAGCAGCTGCCTGCTGTGATCTGCTTTCTGTGAGCCCAGTTAAGTCACCACACTCTGCACCCTCCCTCTGAGGAGGCTGCAGAATTCCCCTGCACAGCACAGGGACTGATATAATAACCAAATATTTACTGAAATAACCAAAGTAAGGACGCACAAGCCACACATTTTATACACAGGTTGCACTGAAGGAAAATTCTGCAGTTGTATCCTGGACAGACAGATCAGGCCTAAGAAACAAACCATTTTCAAATGAAGAGTCTGAATCCAAATCAGGGCTGTTCTCAGCTGGCTCAGCTGGGGAGCACCCAGTGCTTGGAACGCTGGTGATGGAACAGAGCCCCATGCCCTGGGAGCCTTGGCTGCTCCTGCACCCCCTGAGCACATCCCCTGCTCCTGCAGCCATGGGACCTCAGAGCCTGTGAGAGGCTCCTCCACCCCTTGTCTGCACTCCAGTTAGGTCAGTGGTTAATTGTTTACTCGCACAGCCCCATCACAGACAAAACAGACCACTGAAGGTTATTCCTCAGTGAAGGCTAAGGAGTCATTTCAAAAGAAGCAGCATTTTCACTGCATGGCCCAAAGATCACAGCCCCAGGTTGTTTGCTGTCTCCCATCACAGGGCAGTGCTGAACCACCCCGAGCACCAGGGGACAAGGGGACAGTGTCCCCTGCCTCCAGTAACATCACAATTTATTCCTTGGCAAATACTTTCTGGCGTTTGGATAAGAATCCAAAACTCAACTGCATTCCGCTGGTGTCTTGGGGGCAAGTGACTCCTGCACATTTAACCAATGCCCAGTCACTGAAAATTGGATTTTGATGGTGAATACAAGGACTCTGAGCTTTTCAGGTGACCCTGAGTGTCTGCTAATCTCATACACCAGCTACAGCTATTTTTTTCCCAGTTTCCTGATTAGTCAGACTGTGCCTCTCCTTCATATTAGTTTGAAAGCTTTTCTGTCAAAACTGTGAACAAGTAAATTAACTAAAGGAGAACTATGAGTAATCAAATCCTGAGGTTTGCAATTAATTAAATGAAATGGTGAGTCAGTGAACTGAAAAATGGTTTTCTATTAAAACAAAACATTTAATTAAATTAACAGTCAACACATTGCAATTAATAATATTCAAAAGGAAAAATGAAACCCAGTTTAGCTATGCCATATTATTTCAGTGTGTAACAATCAAGCATTGTGCATTGGCTTGTTTATTATTTGCATTCAAAGCTGCTATGGATCAAGCATGCTGTGCTACAACAGCAATGATGAAATATCTGGTACTATGAAATGTCAGTATGAGAGACCATACTGCCAACAGTGAAAACAATCCTGAAACCTCCAACAAATTAGGCTTTCCAAGACTGAAAAGGAACACTCATTTTAATTAAAATTAATAAGTAAATACGTGCAATATATACTTTATGTTTTCAGAATGCCTGCAAAATTTTACTAATTAATTAATTTAAAAAATCACACTGGGAAGTGAAGTCTTCTCTGTAGCTGAAATGAATCATCCTTTCTTAGTGATGCACAGGGAGGCAAAACCCAGCACTACACAAAGGACAGCAAAACTGAGTTCTTGGACACCATCAGTAAAATGCCCTAAGTCTTAAAGCAGTTTGGAGATGGATCAAACTCCTAGGTTTTTGTTACTGCAGATGTTTTTCACGTTTGTGAACTGACACAAACAAAAACAGCAGGAAGGTTTAGCTCTAATGCATGTCATCTTTTCTATGAAGATACCCTGGCTACCACTTGGGAATGGTCACGAGAATCCTTCAATGTGGGATCATCGGAGAGACCCAAGGATGGAACTCGGGGAATAACTGGTGAGTAACTGCAGGCTGGGGATGGATTTCAGAGAGCTCTGTCGTGGGCTGGGCCGTGGGAGCACCACCCCAGACCCAGGAGGGCACTCGGAGCCCAGGATGAAATCCAGGACATCCATCTGACACTGCCCTGCTGAAATGCAGCCAAACGCATCACAACACTGGAGCTTCTTTCATCTGTTGTTACACCTGCAGCCAGTTGTTCTGATACTACAACCATATTTCAAAAATATGTTCTTTCCCGTTTTGCAACAGGAAAGCACCCCAAATGACAGCAAGAACTGATTTCTCGAGGAGAACATTTGAAATTCTGTATTTATCATGCTTCGTGATCGAGACAAAAGAGAAAATGAAGACTTCTTGGTTTATCTTAAAGGGGCTTGGAGCAATCTGGTCTAATAGAAGGTGTCCCTGCCCATGGTAGGGGGACTCTTCCAACCCAAAGCAATCTGGGACTCTTGGATTCTCTAACCACACTCAGTTAATGAAAACTGAGAAACTACTGAAGAAGATCCTTACCAAAACATTTCAGACAATACTTAAAAAATTTTGAGTGGCCTAACGTTTTTAAATACCACCACTTCAAAATGTCAAAAACGTTATACTATGGCAAAAGAATCCTACTGAGGGGGAAAAAAATCCAAACAAATATTACTCATATTTGTCAGGAATTGTAAGAAACTAATCTTTCACAGAGAAGCTCCAGTCATCTTGAAAATGTCACAGTCTTTTCTTGGGGGACTTGACTCCCTGCTTTTGTTCAGTCCCTAAATATTCCCCAGGTAACTTCCCCTTCTGCAGCTGCTGGATGAGGACAGACCTACAGACGGTCTTTCCATCCCACACAGGTAAATGGATGCTCCAACCCAGGCAGTGATGCTGGGGAAAACACTGATAACGCCATTTAAAGACTTTGCCAAAAGCTCAAGAGATCAGAATTAGCATAGCAAAAATGTTTCTGAGTTTCTGACGGCCTGATTTTGCAATCCTGGTAATTACTGTTTAACATGGTGTGGTTGCTCACCTTACTTTAAAATACAAATTCATGCAGAAGTTCACATGAGCATAAACAACAAAACATCCCTGCCACTCTATGGAACAATTCACAAAAGCAACAGGTTGTCACTCTCTAATTTCACACACATTTAGACAGTAGCAAGAGCCCTGATTCTTAGAAATCTGGGGATCTGCTTTAAACATGGGGGAGTTCCAGATGCTTTCACCCCATGTCCATCTCTACTATTTAAGCTTCTCACCCCAGTCATAATCTCTCTCCTGACCTTATTCTCCCTGACAACCACATGAAAGATTGGAAGCATTTTTAATGTGAACATTTTCCATCAAGGACCTGGGATATTTCATATCCTCCATCCACATGAGGAGATGATGACCCAAGAGCTCTAAGATTTCTCATCTAGACCCAAGAGGCCGAGTTAGAAGCACATAGTAAAATTTTAACCCCAAATTTGTGCCTAGATCTGTAAGACCAGCACTCCTGTTCAAGCTGATGCAAAGCAAACCCAGCTGTGTATTTCACAGTTGACTTCCTATCCAAAAAGGCAAGTGCATCTCATGTGAAACTAAACTGAAGCTTCCCCTGTTGGAGGGAAACAGGAAAATCAGAACTTCAAAAAGCACTGAGAGGGTTACACTGCTTTTTTTTTTTTTTCCATAACTCTTACAGTGGGTCTCATGAGAATTGATTAATTTTGTGACATTTTCTGCTCTTTTTTATAATCTATGTCATGAGAATGATTTGTCAAGGCTGTAATGTGTAATACTTTTAGTATTCTGCACTACTGTGACCTTTACCTTCTTCTGTATATTTGATTGACTGACCATCCCACTTTGGATGTACAGCTTTCAGAAGATGGAAGCACATGCCAGACACAGCAGCCATTGAATTATCACTGAAAAAAATCACAACCCTTTGATAACTTTTACATTCTTCAGTGCAGATCTGATGTAGTTTTAGTCATGTCATTGAAACTTTTAAACACAAAATGGAAACTTACAATATGGGGTGTGTTTAAGCAGCGTTTTCAAACATCAAGTGAGTAACAAATTTATGCATAAGGACTCTGATTTCACTAAGTTAAATCAGTGTTCATAATCACCCAAACTCTCAAACTATCTGCCTATGCTTTCATAAATCTCTCAGAGACTAAAGATTGCAATGCTATGAGATAAGGACTTGAAAAATTAAAAATGAAACAGAAATGTGTTAAATTACCTTCCTGAGAGCAACAAAAAATAAATTCCATTTACATAAAACAGAAAAAAATTAATTCCAAAGTGCTAAACATTCAGAAGTCACAGGAAAGAAGTGGTGGTTACCATCAGCATTTGCTTCTGACTGGAGGACTTCGGTAACCATTTTAGAATATTCTTGGGTTCCTGGGAACCTAAAATTATGGTATCAATATATCACACCTCATAGTCCCCATACTGACCATGCAGATTCTATTACTTCTATATAATTGCAGAAGTCTGCCATGGTGCATGTGCTGCCATCAGAAATCAGAATTTGCTGTTATTTCTTTTTCTCCACATTTATTCCTTTCCCATTACATCAGTTTCTGAGGGCTTCAAGCACCTGTCCATAAGCAGTAATGACATAAGGGAAATGGCAGAAGTTTTTGGAAGTTCTTTCAGCTAAGTTCCAGAAAGTCTGAAAGCTTATCTGGAGCTGGCACAAATCTCTCGAGTTTGTAAAATTAATTGGGCTGGAAGGTCTTCTGAGAATAAGGATATCTTTGTGAGTGATTTCAAGCTACTTCCTACTTGTGACAGGAAAATACCATACATATATTTGTTTTGTATCAGATAACACACGGCAGCTACATCCCAGCTGTCTCAATCCACACTTTTAAAATGGTGCATTTCAAGGATTTTAAGTGAATAGTGAGTTCCATAAATTCATCATGCTACAAGATTTCACAAAAAACCCTCAACACATTGCCAGGATCAGCACTGGTGGTAGAGACTGTATTGTTAAAGTGTGGTTTACAAATGTGTAGAATCATCCCCTACGTGCTGCTGCTTTCACATAAACCATTTTCAGCACTCTGCCAGAACAGAAAGCGAATGCTCTGATCATACACAGCTCTTGGTTACTTAAAGCTGAGAAATCTGTGGCCAGTTCATAAAATCCTCAAAAATATTATGCTTATTTGAAGCACAACAATCTAAGCAATGAAAAGAGAGAGCTCAGACACTCCTCTCCAAATGGCATTTAATTAACACAACCTCAAACGATTCAAGTTTGAAAGCAGCATCACTTAGGAACAGAAAATCCTGGAATGTTCTTCTGAGACCTATAACCACTTCGCTGTTCTGGCTGTTGAATTAAAGCAAAATATTCGTGCTTTGAGACCATTTGAAAACCCACAACTTATTCACAGTAAAAAATATCTGGGGATGGCATTAGGGGATCTCCAGCTCCAAGCAGAAACTATCATATTTACAATTACTGCAATCGGACAAAATATGTAGAATGTAGTGCACATATGTAATTTTCTGGAATAGCCAATTCCAAAATGAATACTCCCATTAGTTGCTTCATGTAAAATAAACTAACATTTGGGGGAGCAGGGACCTCTGCCTCTTCAAATGAGGATTCCAGCTACTGTCACATTATGATCTCTTTATACACTTCCAGCATAACAAAACCTGATGGGTTTCTGGTTTGTTTCCCATTTCAGGGAGTGGAAAACCACATTTTCACACAGGAAACACAGCCTGATCTTCACACAGCACTCAGGAATGCAGCTTTTGCCCCCAAATCCCTTCCACCAATGCTGGTTGTGGCAGGAAGGACCATGTGGTCCCTAGCACTCAGGATGTGAACCACATGGTTCTCCTCTGGAGAAGGAAATGAGAGATTCTCAGCGAGTTCCTTCCAGTTCCAGCAGGGTCTGGACAATCCAAGGGGCTGCACCTGAGGAAGGACAAGCTTCCATGCAATGCTCCAACTTGCACAGCTAATTCCTGTGGCAGGAGCTGACAACTCCCAGAGCTGAGCTGGTGCTCTGGGCACCTCAGGGACTGGGTGATGGATATGTGCAGTCCCAAACTGCACAGGGAAAAAATGAGGAGGCTGCCCACAGGCTGCAGGAAAACAGGTTTAACTTCAGGGAATGTTCAAAAAGAAACAAAAGAGCCTTGTTTTCCTTTGGGGGAATAAATGAATGAATATTGATCCCACAGCCAGAGTGTGAGGAATTATGGAGGAGTGGGTTACTTTAGTTTCTTTTCTTAAGCATTTTTTTTTACTTCTGATCATTCTGATCTCTGTTTTTAAGTTACTTTTCTACAGCTTTGCTGAAGCTTATTCATGCACGTTTACTTGCCCAAATAACACAGGAGACAAGTAATTTAGTCCCAATAGGTTAATATCACCTTTGTTTATGAAGTTATGCCAGAACAGCTATTTCCATTTTACGCTGTGCAAGGTAAAGAACATTTTTCAAAGCTGAGACACTGACTGGAAGCTTATTTTCTTGTTCCAGGTGGTGAATAAAAATAACACGTACAAGATGAACTACACCATTTTTAAAATCTTAAAGGATGTGCCTCTACTCATTGGTCAAGCTGAATTAACTTCCAGCCTCCAAGCTAAATGCAGGCTCGAGGAGGAGAAGAATAATTTAGTTACTGAATTGAAACACTGAGTAATCTAAAATTATGCAAATATACTCTTTGCCCTTGCAAATCGTTACATACCAAACTCTCTACTGGTCTTTACTCCTAAGTTTGCACCAGTATAGCAGTTTCATTTCTTCTAGAACTATGGCAACAAACATTTTTAGCTCAGGTTTGTGCAATTATTTCAGTAGTCAAAGTATGTTCAGATTTTAAAATAGATTCTCAGGATTTTTAAAATTGAAATTAAGTAAGTTTACTTTAAAAAGAAAACTGCATTTAATATAAATGATGTCCAAGATGTACAGAGTTATTTTTACTCAATTCAGAAAAATACTGCAGGTACTCTTCCAGAATTCTACATTATATAAGTAACCCCTTACAAGCATTTAATTTACAATTATTTTACTCTGCAGTTCTAAAACATTTCTCAATATTAATAGTGTACTTTTTGTAGCTATCTGTTTAGAGCTGAGAGGTTTAAACCTACTTTAAGGCCTTTCCCACATTGCTAAACTCATTATTATAAAAGTTATTTAGGTAATATTCCAATGTGTTTCCAGTAAGCATTTAACTCTGGTTTTAGAAGCTTAACATGCAAAACATCTATCAATTCTGAAGTTTATTAAAAAGACAAATTTTGCTTCTTCTATGGATATGTTTTTTAAATAGATATTTTCAGAATTTATCTACTGTGTCCTTTAATTGACATTTCCCTAACAGTAACACTGCATTGATAAGAATAGACCTAATAGACATTTATCAATTAGTATCTGAGGAGCTCAGGATGTTAAACAGAAATCCTATGTGTAATTTTCATTTCCCTGCATATTTTTAGGAGCTGGTATGTATTCAAGAAAACCTATTCACTTCCCTTGGGCTAAGGATGGACATGACACAGACTCCCCTAATTGAAGGAACTCACAGATGACCAAGAAACTTCTTTATACTCTCTTCAGGAAATAAATAATTTGTCCTTATTTCTTTCAAAAAGCCACCAAACTGCTCATACTTGAGAAGAAAATTAACCTCTTTACTGATTAATCACTAGGCAGCTTTGACTGGTGAAGAGAAAATTGTGTTACAAATGAACAGCTACCTGTTATCAAATTACAAGGTATTTTCATCAAAGGAACCAAAAATGCAGCACATTGACCAGTTAACGTGTTTCCACTGACCTGGGGGGATTTTTCCAGTTAACAGCTTCTGAAGAATGCTGCCTTTTGATTCTTGTCTCTGACACAAAAATGATTGTCCCATTTAGCCACTGCTCTATCACATACATCAGAGAATCCTATTTACTCACACGCTACTGGAACATTAAAACACAATACTGGGATTGTCTCTGAAAGAAAATTCTAAAGATTGACTTTTTTCCTTTTTTTTTTTTTTTCCTAAAGGGAGTAAGATCAAAAGCTAACTTTAATAGATGTTTGACTAAGGTCACACTCCTAGGAAATGGAACACTGAAGATGAAAGAGAACAAATAGATTTGGTTTTTGATCTCAGCCAAATGCATTTGGCATTGTTTAGCTTTTATAAAATACTTCAACTTTAGGCCATGTCTGACTAAAATGAATTGGTTGAAGGTTTCAATAGTTTGGTAAGACTTTAACATGTACCACCAACATTTGGAAAAACATCTGAAGTATTTGGCCAGATTTTTTTTTACTGGAATGACGGCAGGTCAAGTCCAAACACTGTTGTTAAAGCTATATGTATATAAACAATTTTAAGAATATATTTTCCTAACCTGAGGCAAATTTAAGAGTTACTATCCACTAGTGCTGTAAAATCAGGACCTCTGGTACTTCTAGCAAGAAATTTCAGAGGAAAGTGCAGAGCGCTGAGAAAAGGTATTGGAATACTCAATTAAAACAAGCAACTGTGTCCCTAACCAGGAGTGCAGATCGGATCCTGTTCCCAAATTATTTCACAGTTCTTGGGGATATCCACATTTGTAATCTAAGCAGGAGTAAGAGAGGAATGGATTACAATCTACAAACTATTACTTTCAAATTTGTCAGCAATAATGGTATTTGCTAACTGAAGACAACTTGCTTAATTAAGGAAAAAGATGAGATAACACTCATTAAAGCAATATGCTTAAATCATTACTATTGCTAGAAAAAATTAATTATCATTAGCCACCAGAAGAACTGCAGAATCCTCTAAACCATTTGGTAAGCTACAGAGTCAAACTTTCCAAAGGAGTTCCACGAGCCCTGATAAAGATCAGGGCAGGAAATGCCCCAACCCCCAGATTCAAAACTGCCTTTCTAGCATTTTGATGAAAATTAATCATTTACACCACAAACTATATTACAATAAAAATTACTGTATCTGAGTTATGCAAACA
This sequence comes from Cettia cetti, assembly GCA_013401135.1. Lineage (NCBI taxonomy): Eukaryota > Metazoa > Chordata > Aves > Passeriformes > Sylviidae > Cettia > Cettia cetti. The sequence goes on from VZUI01033833.1 coordinate 26,352, forward strand.
TTGGTTCTCAGAAACTCTATAGAAATTATATAAAGGGAAAAACTTCCTACTCTTACTTTCAAATTATTCTATCACCATATAACAACAGTGATAAGGAGCTGATAAAAAAGCTGAGATATTTCTCAAGGCACACAGTCAGGTATTTATCATCATTAAAGGAGACACACCTGACCACAAGCCCTAAAAGTAAAGGAGGGAAGGAAGAGGTGATTTCCCACAGACTTCTCTCAGTACCTTTCTCCAGGTCACCCAAAACCCACCCCAAAGGCACCTTGGCCATTTGCCCTCCAACCTCCAGCCACAAATGCAACCACACCAAGGTTCTTCCCCTCTTTACACTCTTTATTTCTTAAAAAAGGTAAATATCTCAAACTTTTCATTCTTTTGTTTTAGAAGGACATGGCCTATCACACCTTTTGCTGTTATTTATTACTTTCTGTACCACATTTCTGCTGCTGAGGCAAGAAGTGATTTGCTGAGCCCACCTGGACAACTGAATCTCTGCAGACCAGAAACCCCCTCAGCTGAGCTCTGACCCTCCCAGACACAGAACACCTGTGCCCAGCAACATTTTGGCTATGTCACTCTCAGATGTTACAAATATGCACCTCCCTTTACTCACTAAACCTATCTGCAGGAACTCACCACACATCACAAATAGTACGGAATTCACTGTCACCAAAAAAATTACACCACCCTTCAGATCCCACCCAGCCTCAAGTGCCAGCCAGCACTGACCCACACTACTGCAAACCTGATGCTTAAAAATCCCTGCCTCAAACCAGAAGGGCTAGTAATTGACAGAAAAATAATTCAAAACTAAGAAGGCAACTTGACTTCACCCCAACACAGGGAAGCTGTTCATTGGTGTTAAAATACCTTGTTTTCAAGGACAGAAAACAAGGATGGAAGCCATGGAAGCAAGCTGGATATTGGCTTAGGTGCAAATTTTAGATAGGCTGCTATCCACATGGTGGGGTTTGCTTTATATATACATATATATGTAAGTAAAGACACGTTTCCATTCTTAACAGCTTGTTTATCAACACCCAATGCAGAATTCCTGTTTCTCCCCAGTTGTATTACTCCAGGCATTGAAAACAGGAATATTTTCACTTCTCTACCCTTAAGACATGAAGCCCATGAAAGTTCAAAAAAATCTTCCTTTGTTTTAGCAGCTGAACATTTGCTATTCTGCATAACCCTTGAAGGACACAAAACTCTTTAACATTAATTATACAGCATATTAAGGCATCACCAAAACAGGTCTTGGTCTCATCTGTTCCATTGTCCAGCAGCACAAATCTGTATCTTGCTTTTTACACATTTCCCAAAGTAGATTAAGTTTATCTATCTAAAGATTAAATTGTGGAATTTGTGGTTACTGGCATTTTCAAAGAAAGAAGCTCAAGAATTAGAAATTCTTTATATGGTATATTAGAAATGTGCTGGATGACAGTAAAAAACCTTTAAGTAAACCAATTAGTAGCATGCCATACAAGTTATTCAGATGTATGGTAAATAAAGTTATATCTTCAGTGCTCTAACTGCTCTGCTGGTAGGCTCAAGTTTCAAAATATTGTGCTTCTTAAACAATGGAATGAATAAATTCTTCATAATCTTTTGTGGCAAGAAAAGGAATTTATTAAAAAAACACAAGCATATTTATGGATAAAAATTAACTTCTACCAAATACAAACCAGAAGACTATAAAGCAAAAAATCAGAGCAGAAATAGTGCTTGATTAATTTGGTCCTTAGTAAGAATATAAAAGGACCAGCCTGTGGAGGATATCATAAGACTGATTTATATTACAAACCCTGAACTATTGAGGTATATGCTTATATATCACATTTTATAAGAGGCATCATGGGATCACACCATCTGGTACAGAGACATCAATAACCGCACCTTTTAAAAAATAACAGCCAGAGACCAAAAAATGATCATGGTGAGGTATTCTTTTGTTTTCTTTTTAGCTATGGAAATTTCCCAGTGAAAAACAGGAGCACAGGAGGAGTAAAGCCCAGCCCTGGAGGGGCACAGGAGGTTCAGGGTTCCCATTCCACCAGACCCTGCAGATACAGGCAAGGCCAGCCACACTTACTGAAGACATCATTATTTTACTTTTGTCTGGATGATTAAATATTTTTGTCCTTGAGCAAAAATATTTTGTCTCCAGTCTAAAGTGCAGAAAACAAACTCCCAGCAGGAAATGAGTTATTCTTCCCTTCCTGAAAGAACTCATAATATGATGAGGATAACATCACCAGTGATGAGATGAAATGGTATTTTAAACTGTTGAAATAATAAATCTATTATGAATAATTCCCACCAGAAATCCTGGAAACTGGACAACCTACTGCCAGTTCTTGTTTTACGCAGTGAAAACAGAAAATTAGGAGGGAGATCTGTACAAATGCACCTCAACTGGATATACTCACAACTTCCAGTTGCAGTCACTCACAGGTGCATAACTGTTTTACATGCTTGTCTTTTCTATTTGGCAAAACCAAACAGGATGCAAAGATGCAAAGAACTGTTGTCCCCTGACAGATTAGGATTAATTATGGGGAAAAGTAAATGAGAACTATTTCATCTTCAAAGTGCTTTCCTAAGACATTAACATCTAATAATAGTATTAAAGTCACATTATAGGTCTTTAATCTGTGGCAGTAATAATGCTGTCTACTTTAATAAAAATACCCATTAAAATAAATATTTTTGGCTATCCCCTTTTAGGAGTTTGCAAAACTGCATTATTACAAAGCTGAAGACACTTTGGGATAGTTCAAACCAAATTTTGAGAGCATCACTGCTGCAGTCAAAGCAACTTGGTTCCCTTTCCTGGCTTATTCATGTCTCCTAGAGAGAAATGAAAACAGCTCTATCAGTATTTCTCCTGTCAATACTTTTAAAAAAGAAACAAGCCATAAAAAGTTGTAATCTTGAAACCAGTAAGTAAACAACTTGAAGCTACCAGTAAGTAAACAACCACAAGGGAACAGAGATCAGGAATTGTCTTCTACAAACCTGATCTGCACCAGGCAGTACAGGTAAGGCAGTATCCAGCTCACTCAAAGATATTTCCCCCCAAGTTCTACTGGAATTCCAGCAGAGGAATCAACTCTATTTCCAAGCTGTAATAAGATATTTGCTGTTTCAGAAGGAATGTGAAGCAGAAGCCTTTCATATCAAAGACTCCTGGCCCAACCAGAGTTACACAGGTTATTGGTACCAACTCACCTGGTGCTGCTGGAGGGACTCTGACACATTTAATGAAACAATTCACTGCTGAGGATATTTAAATGTCAGTAAATAATGTTTACTGCTGTAAGAACTGCCCTTTTAATTTGCTAAGGAGTTTGAAAAGGCATCATAACTTCTTGCTGGTTTACATTTACAAAATTGAGTGTCAGCTTCCAAGTTTTGGGAGCTGTGAGAGTTGAACATTCATCTGCAGCACTGCAGGCACAGCATTAGCCAATGAGAGATTAATTAATTAAGTTGTTTACCAAAAGTAAGAAATAAAACAAGCATATTTTTGCTGTTGGCTTCGCAGAAAGTGCAATCAGCATTTTCAGAGTGCAAGGTAGTCTTTGTGTTTGTTTTTGGCTGGCTGACATTCTCTTGCCAACAATGTGTTATTGCTTGCTCTTTTTTTTCAACAATTATTAAACTGAAATAGCTGAAAGGCTTCTAAATAGTATTCCTGCACTGTCTTAACTCAGGACACGGAATTCCCCTAATTTTGTTATAAACTCTATGGCTTCTCTTTACCTCTTTTTCCCACACAGCACCTTGGTACAGGGGCAGATGAGAAACTGGATAATCTCAATTACCAGTGATGGCAGATGAGGTGAACTGGTACAAAGAACAATGCCTTTCATTTGAGATTTCTGCTCTTTATCTTTCTTGGAGAGATCACTCCTGTTGGCCTGGGCTGGTACATTTGATGAAGGGGTCAGCAGCAAGGGTCTGTGTGAACAAATGAGTAAAATGCACATCCCATCCCTCAAACCATAATGAAAATCTTTATGAGACTGGATTCATGTTTTGAGATACTTAACAATATGTTCCTGCTTTTTTACAAATTACAATTAAGTTATCCACTAACAGCACTAACCACTCCTGGAAGCTGGGAAAGTAACTCACACATGGGTCGCGCTACTTTGCAAGCTATTTATTATTAAATTAATTTTTTAATCCCATAAAACAGCAGTAAGACACAGCTTTTCTAACCACAAGTGTTCCAATAATCTGTGAAGCATCACACCTGCTGCCAAAAAAGCTGAAGATGGAGTTTCACGGGCAGAAAAACTATCTAAATTACCAGAATTTTCTCAGTCCTGTTTTTGTTCTTTTTGTTAATTAGCATGTAATGAGACCACAGAACTGATCTACAAGAAATACCTGTCTATATCTGAGAGCAAGGGGTGACATTATTTCTGCTTTATTACCTGCACCCATACTCACTTCACTGCCAGAACTGACCATATTTACCACAGGTGGGATCTTCTTTCTCTAAACCTCACTCCTGCAAACTTGCTACTAATAACACCTTGTAGAAAAAGTTGCATAATTCTCCTTGACATCTTGTGAGAAGGATCAAGCTGAATCTCAAAACTTCTTCCCTTAAAACTGTTACAAAAATTCACACACACACACCCCCCAACAGTTTGCTATCACAAAAAGAAATATCTCAGAAGTTCTTGGTGAGTTTTTGCTAGAAATTTATAACCTCTAAAAGATGTTGGTTGATGATTTAGTGACATGAACTGAAAATTATTCAGGAAAATCATTCACTTTCTTTGCTCAACCCATCTTGAGTTTGTTCAAGATTGTGTTTCTTCAGCAAGGCCATTGACTGATAAAAATGATATTTAGCAGGTAGAGATTCATTCTTTAGTTCTTTCTTCTTCATGATGGAAAAAGACCGAATTTGTTTTCACTTACTAAAACCCAAGAATAATGATACTCAAAAGAAGGTGAAAAAGTACAACAAAAACATGTATCAACTGCTATGGTCTGGACAATGAAATACAAGAATAAGATGAAGAATATACACAATCAGCACATAATTTATTGATTGCCCCTTCTCCAACAAAGGGCCATCAGCTAGTTTAAAAGTAAAATTACGTACTAAAATAACAGCAGAGAGAGATAAAAATTATGAGGGTCATACAAGGGGAAAAAGATGTATCTTCAGCAAAGATTTTTAAATGAGATGGAGAGTCAATGAGGCAGAGAAATACAGGGAAGCCCTTCCATGCCAGAAGGAATTGCAGAAAAGAAGGTTCTTTCAGCATTAGTGGTGAAGTGTGGAGTGGCAGCACGGGAAAGAAAACAAAAAAAGCAAAGCAGACAGTCCTGAAATAAACTGCCCTAATCCTGCTTTTTGAACGTCTATTAATTACATTAGCATAATGGAAGTTGTCTGAAAGGCCAGACAAAACCAGGTGAAGAAAATAAATTACTTGTGCTAACAAATGTGCTCACAAGTTACACGACTGCAAACACGAACTCAAATTGTATGTAAGTGATGGACTGCATCACCCAGCTCTCCCTGAGCCTTGCAAAATCTTCTCCCCACATCCCAACCCCTGCCCTGCTGCCTGCTGAGTGGCTCCACAGCAAGTTTTGCTGCTGCCAACAGCACTGGTGTCACTTCTGTCCCTGTGTCAGGCACCTGCACGTTCCTGGTCACCAGGTCCAGCTGCTCCCAGCTCCGGGCACTCAGGGTCGAGGGAGGAAAAAAGGCAACAGGTGAAGAAAAATGTCAAGTGCTTGACCACAGCAACAAGGTTCAAAGGATTTGCAGCAGTAGGCAGAAAGTTTAACGTAAATGGGAAAACAAGAAGGTCATTTTTTAACAGCACGAATAAATAAACAAATGCTGGGACAATCTGCTGGGTGTGGGATGAATTCCCTATCAGCTGAGTCTAGATCAGCCTGGATGTGCTCCTCGGGTACTGGTGGAGCCCAGCTGGAAGTGCAGGCTCCTCCCAGGTGAAATTTCAGAGCCCTGGTGACACAGGAGGGTTCTACACATGGTCAGCATGGTCCTCTAACACACTTCTGTCTGCTCAAGTGTGTAGCCCATGAGCAATCCAGGTCCACATGCTGCCCCTTGCACTGCAAATTCACTCCATGGAATGTAAAACTCCTTGTGGGAGAGTCAGAATCATTCCTTAGAATATGGCATAATTTGCATACCATGGATGGAAACAGATGGTTTGCCTCAATTATTATGTATGCAGATAGTTATTTTTGGGTTTTAATATTTTGGTGAAACACAAAGTTTTTAAGAAAAATTATTCTAATGGTTTGTTCAGTTCCACATGTCCCCCACAAACGTGTTTCTCCATTTAGAGCAGGTAAGAAGGTTTAAACCTGCACCCTAATGGTTGGTTTATATAAAATGTATTAAGAAATTTAACAGTGCCTTGTGACCACAACTTTCTGGCAACTTTCTGGTGCCAGCCCACTGCACTCCACCAATCTGTGAACTCTGGCACTGCTGGGGATACAGCACTGTCCAGGCCATCTCCACAGGGAGTGGGAAAAACCTCCTCATCCAGAACTCCATCCCAAGACACACAAGGCTCAGCCCCCCCCCACAGTCACAACCCACATGCTCCAGGTGAAATGCTAAATACTAAACAAGAATGAATTCTGTTTCTAGAGAACTGTTTTGTACTGATTGAGAATATTGCACTGATTTATATATAACTTTTCATAACAATAACCTTGCAGATATATTTGAATAACAGGCAATGACAATACCAAACTGAGCTGTTTTCAAATACTGCTTGAATGTTTTTCCTTTGATTGTCAAGCACAATGAAATTTAAAAAAAAAAAATTAAATTATTCAACTGTGAAATCATATTTAAATCCAAGACTTTCTCTGCCTGTTAGAATACCTCAGCCCAAGCTACACTGGGGAGCAGATTCCCAACCTGCACAATCTGGATGTTAATTCAGCTGAATCTGCTGTGCCAGAGGTGCTCTGAGCCTGCCCCAGCCCTGCTGTGGGAGCGTGGTCATAAGGATGGCAGTGCAAGCCCAGGGCTGCATTAGCCAGGCTGTGAGCAGCTGATGAGCTGTGCTGATTCATTTCTAGGGAGATCTACTTGGAGATGATTGGGTCTCAATCCTTGACCTACAGAATTTTAAGCATCACTTCACTCATATTAGAGATTTTGTATATAGACAAAATACGTATTATGGATGACTTCTAAGTCAGCAAGAAAGAAAGTCCTTTACAGTCAAGATTATTTATTGAACTGAAGATTTGTTTAGCAACAAAAATAATTTAAAAAATCCTTCCCAACTCAACTGCAAATTAAGTTCAAAGTTGGTAGAACTGATTGTTGTCAACTACATAAATAACTGAAGTGGAAATGGGTAGCAGAGTTTAAACATAGTCAGACACCAACAGTTTCTCCTATGAATTCTTCTATCAGAAATAAAAACCTTCCCATTTCACATGTTCAGTCTACTCCTCTCTCCTCTTTCTTGAAGTAAACAGTTCATGCCTTGTTTGATGGAAAAAGCCTGAAAGAGAAACCTTAAAATGATAAATTACCATTAGATTAAGAAGAAATTGCAGCACCACAGGAAATCCACTGAAGGGCTGAAGTTGGACAGGGCTTCTGGAGATCAGGCAAGCCCAACTCTCCCTTTTGAGAAAGAGCCACCTGGAGCAGATTTCCCAGGAGAGTGCCCAGGTGAGCCTGGGGATGTGCAAGGATGGGGATTTCAGCCCACTGGGAGCTCCAGTGGTCACCTATCCCTCCCAGACAGCTGTGGTCGGGGTCTGGCTGCAGACAGCCCAGCTCTCCTTGGGAAAACACTCCCTGGGCTGATTACCCAGTCAAACTAAAAATCAGCATTGAAAGCAGGCAAAACTATTCATATTATAAATAAGGAAGAGCCACGTTTATGCAGAAAAAAGTGCACTGGTTTAGCTAATGAGCACTAACAGAAAAACAAGAGTATGGGGAGTGTTCTACCAGACCTCACCTGTGCTAAAAGCACTAATTCATTTCTGAACATCTGTCTGTCTCTGCACTACACCAAGAAAAAGCAGATTTCTTGTGGAACGTGGGAAAGAACACTATCCCTGTAACTGAGGCATCACTGCAGTCACTGTCTTCATCTTTGTCACAAGCTCTGACACTGTTTCATGACAGGAGAGCACTGTCCCAGAACCTGTGCTTTGTCTTCTCAAAGCAAACCTTCAAATTTAATCCTTCCTCTGCTTAGGATTAAAAAATTTACCTACAATTAAAAAATCCCTGCAATTATAACTTCAGATATATTTGAGCATGTCCCAGGCACTTATTTTCCTTTTCCAGAAGGATGTTTGTCAAGTACGCAAGTAAGATAAACAAAAATCAAGATAAGCAGATAAACAAAAATCAAGATAAACAAATAAGCAGAAAATCAAACTCACCCTTTGATAATAACCACTGGGTTAAAATAATACCACTTTTTTGTTGTTGTTTCAATTATGAGTATTTACATGACAAAATAGGTCACTTAATTTTAGGTACTTAAGTTGAATTGTGATTACCGTGCACTAACTTGTCATTATCCTTATTATGGCATCCCTAAATCAGTGACAATGGGAAAGTGCTAAGAACAAATCATACCAATGAACCAGGGAGGCTGCCCAACAGTCAGAAACCAAATTAAGCAAACCTGGCAATACTTAATTTTCAAGTCTGAGTTTGCTGACAGACTGCCACAATTGCTCAAGAGAAAGTCAAAATTAGTATCAGAATATACTATACTAGGATCAAGCAAGAATATTTGTAATAGAACTTATTTCTCATGCATTTGTAAAGATTAGTATTTGCATATATGTTTCTGTATGCATACATATGTATATATATATATATATATATATTTTTAAAATCTGATCTTTGTTTTTAACCCCACAAAAAGAGAAAAGGAAGGAAAACAGATTTCATTATAATGGAGGTCAAAAGACCCACCCTGCATTTATGATTCCTGTGTGGCATTCCAGGTCAAGAGGTCCAAACTTTGCGTCCCACTTGGAAACACAAGCCCTGTTTTGCTCCCTGTACCTTGGTGCATTTAGGAGCCAGAACTTCGTGCAGGAAAACAACCTGGGCTAGGAAAGGCACACCTTGGAGAGGAGAAGGAGAAACAGCAACTGGAGGTTGTCACAACTCTACCTCCAGTACCTCTAGCTTTACAGATGATTGTTGCAGCTTCAAGATTCCATTCCAATCTTTAATTGTGGGCATTTAGCAGACTGCCTCTTATTATTAAGATACTGCTGAATTTTATTGTCAGTGTGGCCACAGGACAAGGCTAATAATTACCAGCACCAGAAGCAGCTTGTGGTTTTATATTACATTGAGGTAAATTACACTGGAATTAGAGTGGATTACTTTTATCAAATGGGGAATAAGCTGTTAATTAACTCCCTGCTGTAGCAATCTTTTTCTGAGCTTGCAACTGTTATTAGCTCTAGATTAAACTGTTGAATTAATTTCCCACTTACTTACTATTTCAAGAGTTTTTAATTTACCTGGCAGCAGTTTTAATGGGAAATTGTATTAGTGAGCATAAATTGTTTTTGGGAAGGGTAAACAGTTTGTGATAATGTTTATTAAGTCGTTTTGTTTGAGCAAAAATATAATTGCAGTTTTAATTAGTGCATGGTTGTTGGAGTATTAGGTTTGAGATTACATTATGGCATTCTGAGGAAACAATCGTCCAGGTAATCCCAGCATTTATGAGTGAGAGCAAAGGGAAAAGCTGGGTCAACACTGCCCCGACCCTGGGGGTGCACACAAACACACACAAACACTCAAATTCACACAAAACCAATCACAAGGGCCCAGCAGGCTCAGAAAAGGGCCAGGTGGGCTCTGAGCTCTGTGCCCCTGCTGTCTCACCACTGCTCTCCCCACTCACCAGGCCCCCTGTATTGTCCTCTCTGTAATATGAATTCCCTCCTCATGAAGGATTTGTAGGAACAAGACATGGAAGACAAAATTCAGCTCAAAAGTGACCAGGGAAGGTTACCTGGGTCAATCTACAGCCCCATCTCTGGATGCTGAACTGTGCAACCCACTGGCTGAAAAGAGCATTTTCTGGTAATGGCTGTGGCTGGAAAACAACAGCCATTGATCTAGCAACAGATATGGGTGTAAGCAACTCCATCACAGCCTAAAAACGACCATAAACACACAACCCAATTAACATTTGTTCTTGAGGTTTGTTTCCCTCCATCAGCACTTTGTTCCTGTACTGCGCTTGAGGTGTGGTCAATGTTAGAAACCATTAAATGTTCTTCGAAAAGTCTGTAATATGTCTTTTTTTAATCCCAACATTAACATAAAAATGTTCAGCTGAAGTTTATTCAATTAATTTTGGTTCTCAATTTATAAAGATTTTACTATTCATGCAAAGGAAAATGAGAATTAAGATGCAATGTGCTGACATGGAGTGGAGTTTTACAGCCTTTTTAATACAGATGTAATTTTAAAAATAATAGGTTTAAAATAGTAAAAAACCAAAAACTAATAGTTTTGCTAAATTACCTTTTTATTACATGGTTTCAATTAGCATTCCCTCATCCTCCCACCCAACATGCAGATTGTTCTCTCGTTGCTCTGAAGGAAATTATGAGATGATAGAAGTAAAGAAGATACTTCAACCAAATGTTAGAGCCTCAATTGAAAACACAAGTACACAGCATTCCCAGGATGATTTGTTGCAGCAAATTCTATAAAAGTTAACAGTTCCTAAAGACGTGTATAACTTATGGAGCATGGTTCTTGCATATGGTAATAGATTATCCTCCTAAACTCATCAGTTATTACATCTAATATGCACTATGCTAAAAATTACAAACAATAAAATGCTTTCATCCTGAGTGTGGTTTTTCATGTCTTTGAAGCCACCAGAAAGCTGAGGTGGTATTAGTTAAGGTATTACTCTACAGCATGAGGAAAATGTTATACTACAGGTGCAGGGAAGATTTAATCCACATGTTGTGAAGTTACATGTGGATATAAACAGTGGATTAATCCTTGGGTCCCTTCACTTCTGACTCTTCCAGTCAGAAGAAAAATGGCCTAATTTTGAAATTGTATGGTTCCCTGTGTTGTCAACAGTTTTTATTTCATCTGCAGAAGGTTCTGTGAGACAGAGCCCAACTGATCACCATTTCATCATCATTTATAACACTAAAGATCACAAAATATGTAGGAATATCCACACTGAGAGAAGGAACAGAGGTCACTGCTGCAGACATGAATGAGCCCAGCCCCATAAAACCCACTCAGCCTTTCCTGCAGCACTGTCCCAACAGTGACCAACTACAACACTGAGCTCAAGCAGCTCAGGTAATTCAAGTGAACAGTGTGACAGAGAAGATACTCAAACCCTGTCCAAGAGTACTTTAAACACCTGAAATCAAATTTCAAGGTGTTCTAATAAGACCAAATTCAATACCTACTTGAGTACATAAAGTATTAATTCTCTTCCCTGATCTAATGTGCACAGCTTTTAATGCTTGAGGTTCAGTAGCTGAAGTTCTTGTTTGGAAACTCCAAATACCTCTCAATACCTTTTTTTAATAATCCTCCTCTTAAGGCATATATATTTTACCCTAAAAAAACCTAGTTTTATTTCCAAAAAGACTACCATATAAGCACACTGATATATAAATCCATAGGGCTTAAGATTTCCAAGAAGAAATCTTTTTTGTCACTTCATATTCTATGTTCTCTAACAAGAAAGGACACTTACAATAAAGAATGCTCAGAAAAAGGGAGCCTGTGACCACAACAGAACAGAACTAGAACCCACTTCCAAACTCACCTTACTAAGGGATTCAACCCAAGTAACTTTTAAACATCTCTTCTGTCGATTTTTTTAAGAAAAGAGAACAACCTAATTAAAGCAGATATCTGAAAGATTTCTTTGGAGAATTTCCTATTTATCTACCTGCAATATGTACCAATTGTAGTATCTTTGTATCTTATATTCCATGATGGCATTCCCTAAAAAGCATATTTGTCAAATATAAACCTGTCAGGCCACAGTAGATCTGTGTTAGGATTAGCTCTCTATTCCATACCAATCTGCCTGACATAGCTATTACAGGACAGAAGTTAAGAACACGAGCAGGTTCAATCACTCTGTCCAGAACACAAAACCAGAGCTGTTAAAATGGAAAAGGTTTCATTTCTTTTCTCAGAAACTTCATAGAAGAAAAACCTATTGAGAGATTTATGGGAATCTATAGAGCTCAATTTGGTATGATGCTTTTTAGGTACGTACAAACAGACACACAAATCAATGGAAATCAGCACAGATCTTCCTCCTAAGTCAGACAGCAATTTTATAGTCGTGATTCTTGTATCTAAAAGCAGAAAATTTTAGACAGATGTATGAAACAAAACTAATCACAGCTTAGAACCAAAGCTAAAGCCAACCATTCATTCACATGAGATACAAATAGCAGTAAACACCTTGGATTTGAGGAGCGCTGAGCTTTGCAAACTTAATTTGTGTTTCACCAGGAAAAAACCCCCAAAGTTCTTGAATCTGGAAAAAAAAAGAACTCTATTAAAAGCACGTATTTGCTACTAAAACCAGACTTCACAATCCTGAGAAGCCGGGAATAAAAGAACCACTAACAATATAAAAATGTTTAAAGAGGGAAACAAGAAAGAGAGGTTCAAATGTTCTCAGCGCGTTCATCCACGTACACAAGTCCTGTCCGCGCCACACACCATCCCCATGTTTTAGGACTGTCCCCAGCTGGAGTTTTGAGCACAGTGAGAGGATGCACGGAAGGACACGTTCTCTGAGGAGCTGTAGGAGAGTTTCCCCCTCTCCAGGACAGCTGGGGATCAGCACAGGCAGGAAGGGCTCCCGTGACAGGCGGTGACAGCGGCGCGCCGCAGCCCCAGCCCTGTTGTGTCTGAGGCAGGTACGCTGTAAAATTTCAATGATGCCTTTAAATTCTAATGGTTTCAAGCTGCCGTAGACTTCTGCAGCCATCAAAAATAATCTGTCATGGGACTAAGGGGTATGAACATCATGTCAGAGCCACTCTGCTGTTAGATTTATTGGAGGGTAAAGCATGTCATTTATGCATCAACTCACAGGAGAAAAAAGCAATCCCTATGAAGTCAATCTAATAATAGACTGGAAAGCAATGATTACTGTTTCATGTGCAGCAGCTATTTGTAGCAGAAGTTGGCCTAATTCAGCAGGCCTTGCCTGTCAGAGCTCTGGGATTAGCAAGTGTTTAGATGAAAATCTATCAGGAAACATCAAGAAATGGTTTAATGAAGAACAAAAGTCTTCATTGTTACATTTAATATTTGCCGAAACTTTTCCATTTGCACCACTATATTTCTAAAAAGCTTACTGGAAGTGACATCCCAAATAGAATACAAATGTTGAGGGACTGCAACTTCAAATTATCTACCACAGCTCTCTGCAATTTCACTGCAAAAATCTGCTCTCACTCTTCTGTGGGCGGAATGACCTGAAATTGCAAGTTCAAGATTTTTTAAAGACATGACTAATAATCATGGCCTCGCTGTACTACACACGTTCTTCCACCATCTAAATATTTCATATCTATTGACTAATCAACCTCATCAGTCCCCACATGGCATAATCCAACTGCTGGAATCATTTTGGAGGAGCGGAAGCAGGATGACAGACAGCTGCCAGTCAGGACCCAGACACACAGAAATGGCACCAGAAGATGCCCAGTGAGTCCCCAGACCATGCCCACCCCAGGAGCCAGGCACTGGGAGTGCCTTAAACATTCTCACTTTTCGAAAATATTTAAAAAAAAAATAAATAAATCTCAAGTCCCTTATTAGGTTCAAGTTCCAATGTTAACTAATCCTGGGGAAGAGGCTGCCTTTCATATTCCTTCATCCATTAAGTAAAACTATAAGTAACCCAGAGAAGATATTTCAATTCCCTTTCACTTAAAGACGTTGTTAATCACAGAACACAATGAATGCCTCAAACTGAGAAACCAAGACATTCCTATCTAAAGGAAAATCAGGAGTTAATCTGATTAGTACAAACACTGCACAGCTAATTGTCTCCAGTGAAATTCCCAGCAAGGAATGAAAACAAAATAGAGAAAATAAGACACTTCAGCGCACGTTCATGTGAATGCAGGAGGCACGGAGGGAACATTTGCCACACCACAAGTTCACCCTCTACCAGAAAATGACCCAACCAGCAGGAAAACATCAGCAGCTCCTGGTATTTCATCTAAATGTGCAGAAATGGGCAAACACAGACTGCTCCACCTAAAGTAAATACTGACATGGTTACAAATCTGGACTGGCAAGTCAACTTACTCCATCTCAACAATTTAACTCATGAATCTTCACAGACCAAGTTAAACCAAGATCAACCAACATTGTATACCTTCTGCACTTCAGAAGAAGCTTCATTTTTAATCTGAGATTTAATATAAAAACTAAGAGGAAGTTACTCTATTTTATCCCAACTGCTTGATGAAATGAAACTTGAAAACTCCTTTTAGATACAGGATAACTCCACTTACACAAACCAAATTTATTTCATTTTGTAAAATAAACATGCATAAAGTTGAAAAAAAATTAAAGGTGAGGCTGAAGCATCCAGTTTCTTGAGCACATTTTAAAAGGGATAGTTATGAATGCTTTGTATTTGCGATAAATCATTTCACCACAACATTTAACTTGCTCCCCCAATCACAGCTGAATGGCATCCCAGAAAATACAAATGGCAAAATTTAGATTTATAACTTCACAGATGTGTAAGACCACACTTCAATGATGCAGAGGACACAAGTTTTGCAGTTTTATTACTGGCTATCACCTAGCAAAAACACATGAGTGATAACTCATATTAGATGTCACAGTTCACCCATTATTTGGAGACCAGTAAGTTTTTCTCGAGCTGTGGAACACAGAAACAGAAAATTAGCTTGCTACCAAGACCAGCTAGTTCCTCAATTAACTCAGTGCCTAATAATCTTAGCCTTGAAAAATATGCAGGTAGCAAATCCCAAAACAAAGCCATATTTGTCTCCTAAACTATTTTGACCTGACCATCATTTTCACTGTATCAGCACAGAGGTTCTACAGGGGTATCACACAAATACAGCTTTGGGCCAGTGCTCCTCCAGAGATCAGAATCTGAACATCTCTCTGACCATTCCTCCTCAAATTCCTGATCCTGGCAGACAACCTTCGGATCTCGAGAGCTTTGTTGAACTTTCTCTCTCATCCCAACCTTTCCCAATCCTCCTCTTTTAGCAGGTGGCACAGACAGGGCTGGCTTGAGCACCAGAAACCCACCCAAATGACCCCAGAATTTCCTGCTTCCTTCTTCTATCTCTTTTGTATCACTCTTTATGGCCTGGAAATACACACTACCTTGAAAGGAAAAGAAAAATTATCATGGAGCAGTTTCTAGGATGGCTCTGCTTTTCCAATCAGGAGCTGGGTGCAGAGGATTTTGGTGTGGGCCATGGTATGGGAATAGCTCAGCTAATTGAGGGCAACCTCAAGGTCAACACAAATTGTGGTGCAGACATAAAAGTCAAGGGCAAAAAAATAAAAAAAGAAAGGCAGAGTCATACGGTACAAGAGAAAAATGGAGCTCAGGAGAGACACAACAGAAAGGGAAGGATGTGTCCATATCAATGGGCAAAACAGCTCTTCCTGGGATATTTTCCTGAGTGCAATCTACAGTGAAAACTTCCCATAAAGGAACACAAATTCTCAACAGGATTAGGACTCATGCTTAGCTAATGTAGACTGATAAGCTTCTCTGAAGAAATATTATCTGTAATTAAAATTTGTAATGAACCAGTTCCAAAACAGGAAGGCCAAAACAATTCATGGCGCATTTCCTTGATGTTTAATAGGTTTGAATAAGAGATTCTGCTGACCAGTTTTCAGCAATCCAATCCAGCTACAAGCACAAAACAGCCTTCTGAAGCTCTACACTGACTAATCTAATGAATTTCAGGAAAAAAAACCTTGAGATCAATATATCCATATATTACACAGGACTCCACAGGACAAGGGAAGTACTAAACCCCCCCAGGGCAGAGCCCTCCGAATTGCCACTGCGAGATGGCAAAGTTTTCTGGGTCAGCTGAATTTGAATAATAGGGTGTTCTTAGCCCAAATAACCTATTGACTTCCATACCTAACAAAATGGAGAGGCTCTTTCATGTGCCTCCTAGATTTAGCAGCGGTTGCTCTGACACTGTCAGCAACGCATCCATCTTAATCACAGTACGAGCCTTTCAACTTCCCTTTCTTTTTCCTTCCTCCCACCCATCAGCTCCAAGCTCTGTGTGCACCCAGAAGTTAAAGCAATCTCCCTGGTCTCTCCTGCATGATGCCTCTTTGTTTTAGCATCTGATATATGTACATCTCCCAGTTTTTGTCTTGCACATATAGGCAGCCTATATTTGGATGCCTATGGGAGGTGCCTTCAGGCTGTTTTTGCTTTGCTGTTCTGAAGCACTCTGCTGTAGCAGCTCCCCTGTAACTTGCCTTGCCCATCACCACAGGCACTTTACTTTTTTATCCTCATTATTCTTTTTGATTTTTCTTTGCTTGAAATAAAAGCCTCCATATGTTTTGCTCTTCTTTTATTGGAAGATGTTAATGCTGTGTACCAGAGGGCACAGTCAGATGAGGGATTGCCATTTGGACAGAATTATACACCCAATTACTGCCTAGGGTGTATCACCTGTATGAGTGCTTTCAGCAGATCTCAGCTCTGTTTCTGACAGAAACTGAAGGCAGTATTTTACTGATGGAAAACAATATTCAGCGCTTTCCAAAGGAGTATTTTTCTGTCAAAGTCATTCAAATTATCTAGTACTTAATGGCCTACAATTCACTGTAGATATATTTCTAGTTCTTAGAAATGTGACCCTTCTGAATTGTAAGTGCTTTTAAAACAAGAGCTCAGCCATATGCACTTCCAGTTAATTTAAAACCACATTCAAACTCTTCTCCTCATTTGGGTTCTCATCTGAGAAAGTGAACTACTACTTTAAATGTATCGATCATAACAGATCAGGAGTTCCTTAAAAAGAAACCAATTCTGTTTCACCAGCAAGGCATGAGAAGGCTGCACATCTGAAACAGCTTTGGTGTGCTGGGTAATTCACATTCACCAAGTGGATCAGCTGAAATAAGCATAATAAATGAAAGAGAATAAAATAAAAAACAATTTCACACTAAGGGAAGGCTTGACTTATAGGAAGTGGCAGCTCTGATGGCCCAAGGCATAGAATTAGTTTTGCCACTCGATAATTTGACTGATTCACTCGAGTGGCCAGAAAAGGACATTTTCTGCCTGATTTCAGTGTAATGAAGTCACCTGCTCTGTGACTGCCACGGCCAAACCAAGTGCAGCACCAGGACCAGGCTTCTTGCTCGTGTGAGATCCAGCTACAGCTGCACATTTGCCTTTTTCCATGTGAAACCATACAAGCACCATGAAAATTACCCATTCCATTCACTCCCTATTTACAGAGAGCTTGGAGCTACTGCTGGGATGTTCTCTTAGTTCTGCTACATATCCCAACAAAGAGCCTGTGCTTTGCCTCTTTTTTAACAAAGGAGGAGACAAAGACAGAAATAATAAAGTCATTCCAAGGGACTAGAAATATATATGACATTTTTTTCTTAATTAGGAATGATTACAAATTTCTTTATAAACAATTACAGCAGATTTTACATTAAAATTATGAAACATCAATTATATATAATTTTCCTTCTCACACATACAGAAAGACTGTAATATACAGGCAGAGATTTGGGAACACATCTAAAAAACTTGCATGACATGATGTCAGTTTTATTCCTGCTTTGCTGAACTGGGGTGAGACTGGTAAATGTAATGTATGTGCTCATCTTTAGGCATATGCCCAGTTTCACTGGTTATTATTTACAGCTAACCTTTCAGGGTAATGACTGTACACTGCATGTCAAAGGAACAAAATGTTATACTGCTCCTGAAGAGAGTATTTTCTCCCTTCTATGCAAATATTAGATTGAGACTGCCCCAGTCAGGAGAGATAATCCACTTAGAAATGTTATTATTATCATTAAAGCACATCCAGTCAATATGCAAATGCAAAAAAAAAACCAGAGTAATTAAGGATTTTGTTTTTTACAATTGTTCAACAGCAGAAACAAAGATGTAATGCGCATCAAAATGATTTAACATTTTACAACCAATTTTCTACTTGACATATGTTAGTGCATGATTCATCTACACTTTTCAGAATCAAAGTCCATGATCTGGCAAACGAATTCTCTTAATAAAATGAAAAGGTGACCTTGCTTAATTTAATAAGTCTGTGTAGAAATACTCTTTCAACATGTTAAAGAATTACAAAAAGGTTATCATAGCTTGCTTTCATGGGAGAAACCTTTTCCAGCTCATTTCTCAGGCTTTTACTGTAATTCATTAGATTACATAAAAACAATGTAGATCATTATATTTTAATAAAGGCTTTCCTTTCCTAATAAAATGTCTGTCATTTATATTCAGACATATTATATAAAATGCTTCTCTTTCTTGAAGTGCAGCTTTTCATATTTAAGTCACAGGAGGTTGGTAGCTGGAGGAATTTCTAATTTTTTACAAAGGATTTTCAGCGTGAATTTGGTTTCTAGATTGAATCCTCCAGAACTGCAGCCCTACATTTATCTTACACAGAGGTACAACCCAGGATCAGCCAAACCAGCTGCCACCAGCAAACCAAGGGGCCTCTTTGTTCATCAGAGGATGGTGCACAATACTAAACTCTTAATGTCTGCTTGTTTTGCTTTACACCAATTAACGTTCACTGTGATAAAACAGTTTATACAACTAAACTATACAACTATGAACCTGTATAAAACTGTACAACTGAAACAGTTTATACAACACAAATACCTTTCCACTGAAATCCCACTACAACCTCACTTAATGAGAGCGATCAGGCAATCAATCTATTTCAGTTATTCTCGCCTCCAAATAAAAATGTGCACGTCTTCAGACTGCTGAGAAAGAGAAGTTTCCTGTTCATCACTAATTCTAATTTGTTACCAGCCCTTGGCATCACATTTTATTGCTTGGGAAAGGTTGAGAGAAGAGTACATTGCTCCTGTGCAGGAGGAGACGCTGCTCCAGCCAAAGGGTGATCCTGGGACCAGGCACTGATCACATTTGCAATTTTGCAAAGAGCCTGTTCTCCAAAACTCTATGGGAAGAAAGGAAACATTTGTGTTTAAGACATCAAGTAATCCAAGCCAAATCAGTGGGATTACTTGTTTGCTGATCTTAAATCACACTGAAGCATTTCCCTCATGTAGGACTCCAGGACTATAGGACAAGGACCAGAGCACAATCACATTTAAAACAACAGTGAAAGCACCTAACCAGAACTATGGATCCACCTGGATTTAAGTACACTTCATGCTTATTTTTTAATCCAATGAGATTTGTTCTCTCCTTTTTCCTGCATAACTTCACCAGCGTTGTTACACCAAGAACTTTGCCAAAATACAGCTTTATAAAGCTTTCCTGCAGGAAACCACACTACTCCAATCTAATGCAGACCTGATTGCTGCATTTCAAAAGAATATTATTTATGTAAATATAGCAGCCTTTAGCGTTGCAAGAAGATGATGGATCAGCATTTTTCTGCATCCAGATGTGTATTATCCTTCCAGTTAATATTGTACCTATTTAGTTTTAGGTCACAGAAGTAAGAATTTATGCATATGTAAATAACTTGAGCTTAACAAGCCTTTGAAGTACTGCTGGATACACAAAATGCAGTCAAATACTGATATTTGCTGCTAAACCATTTGTTCAACTCTATCAAAGTTACTGTAAAGGAAAAGAAAACCTAACAAAATCTATATGATTACAACAGTGTTATTGCCAAAACAGTCCTCCAGAAAACAGGGAGTGATGTGTGAGGCAAATCCTTCACACATCCTGATACTATTAATGACTTTAAGGCACTTAACAATAACTTTAAAGAGCTAAAAAAGGTTTCAAAGTCAGCTGAAGACAAAGAGCGAGAGAGAGAGAGAGAGAGAGAGAAGCAGACAGGTCTTATGATCACTACAGACTTCAGTGCCACAAGACAGGAGACTAACAAAAAAAGCTGATAGAAAAGAATGCATGGATGCAAAAGGCAGAGAGATGAAAACAATGTTTTTGCTAATTCTGTGACACTTCAGCCAGCTTTTTCAAATGCTTCCCCTTCCACCTGCAAATCAAGGCAAACTCAGTGCAGCCCTACCCTGAGTGGCAGGATGATAGAGTCTTAATTCTCTCAGTGTGACCACCCTAGCTGAACCTTGTTTTCTCTAAGGATGTAGGGACACAGGAGGATCAAATTTAAAAAAAAATTACAAACGGATAAAAATCGAAGTATATTGTTGAGTTTCACACTTCTCAGACACTAATTAGTAGCTGAGGCTAAGTGTAAATTAAATTTCCAACACGGTTAACCATTCAGCAAAATCTCCACAGCTTTAGCTATTCATTTATCAAAAACGTACTGTCCCACCTGACAGAGCAGACACTGAAAATGGATCCTTAAAGAAAGATAATATTAAAACAGAAAAGGAAAGAGGGGAACTGAGTGACTCACAGTCACCAAGTATAGTTCTCAGATTATCTGAACTCCACTGAATGGCTGTATTAAAAGAGTAATGATATGATCCTGCATTCCTCATTCACTCCAATTCAGGCTCCCTTCAGCACAGAAATCTGCTGGCATGAGATGGGTGGTACTCAATCATGCTGCACACATGGTCTTTAATTTTAAAATCCAGTTAAATAGATGTTCTAACATCATTTTTTATCTAAGAACATTTCATGATAAAATGAAAGAGCGCACATGTAACTTATTTGTCAGCTTTACTCTGTAGCAGATAACTTTCCTATGTTACTCACACGAGCTTTCATTTCCCAAATCTATCTGCATTCATAATGACAGTAAAAATGAAGAGTTGCTAAAGAGACGTATGCATTTTTATTATTGTTTGAAAAAATAGATCTTTCCACAGTCCTTTGAGCTTCTGAGTGTGTGATTTGTATAAAATATTTCTCATTTTGGGGACACAGCAGATGGAGTGCAGGGCACTGTGGGATATGCCATTTATCACAATGACAGTGCGTAGGTAGCACTGATCCTCTCACCACAGGGGGAAGCTCGAGCTGCAAATGTGGAGCAGCATTAAAAGCCCGACAAGTGGAGTTTGGCAACACTTGTACTACTCATTAACTTAATCATATTAATTTATTAGCCATATATATCAAAGTAATTCACTACTGAATTGTCACCAAGAACAATTTATAAACTGTTAATGTTCCCCATAGGCAGAGGAATGTTGTGGCATCCTTAATCAGTGTGTTTGCCTTTGATTAAAAATAATAATTTCTACCAAGCCAGGTAATGCCAACAACGACCAAGTCCTGCATATGTTTCTCATTATAAATGGAACTTTTGAATGTCACCTACGACAACTGAAAAATACCAAAAAAAAAAGCGTAATTGTAAACAGCAAAATGAGCCACAGAAATGGCATGTAAACACACAGAAATGTTCAGTTAAATGCTGGAAGTGAGGAGAGTGTCTGTGGCATCACTGGCAGCAGGAGCTGCCACAGGCTGTGCTGGCTGATGTGTGCCCACCTTGATAAACACAACTGGGCACCAGAGACCCCAAAAGCCTCCAATCTCCTTCACTCCTCTAACAGGGAGATATCACATCAAAATGCCCAAAGACTGCAGCAAATCCTTTCCTGAAAAAGGACTAAGTGGCTGCTGCTGTTGCTGCTGAACTGAAGGAACACATGAAGTTACCATATCCTGTGAGCTACTCTATTTGAGTCCCACAATGATGTGACTTGGTGCTACTATTAAAATATTAACTCCACTGAATTATTAATTACCTGGAACTATTAAGTTCACAACAGATTCTTTTAACTATTAATAAGACAAAACTGTTATGAAAAAAGTATTTGTATCTGTACAAATGAGTCAATATTTTAAACACTGCATTCTTAAAAACTCTAGACAAAGTGTCTATTTTAACTGCTTATGAAATAAAAGAAGAATCATTTCAAGAGGGGTGAAACTAATACAGTTGATAATGAAAATAGCAGTTTATCTTACACATTGGCAATGCAGGTGGTTTGCCTCTGTCAGAGTACCCACCTGAAAATGCCTTTTTTTCCTCTTCTCACACATTTCCCCACCAGCCAGGCTTCCTGCCATCCGTGTGCTGAGCCCTCAGCAGCTCCCAGCCCTAAAATCTCACTGGGATCCCTCTGCTGATCTCCCACCTGTTCCCTGCCAGCCCTGCCAGGCTGCCACGGCTCCAGGTAGCACAGCCCAGACAATGCCAACAGGGATGTTTCAAACAGGCTCATGCCTATCCCCCTGACTCCCACCCTCCCCAGGACTGCCAGCTCCAGCTGCAGGACCCAGCCCACGGGCATTCACAGAGATCCCATCCTACTGCCTCAAAAACTGACCCCCACAGCTGCTGTGTGCCCTGTACCCCCATCTCAAAAACTCATAGTGGCAGGATGATTTTCTCCATGAGACACCCTCCCCCGTACCTTGAAAACAAAATGAAGCAGGCCCCCAAAATGTTTTTATTGAAAAAATAGCAGCCATTCTACAGACTGAACAGAGAAAAAATGCAATGAAGGCAGAGTGGTTTTCTAACCTTTTCTGAGGACAATGTAGAGGAAGGGTAGGAGAACTGGAGTTGCACAGAAAACTATCAAAAGATCAAACTGTTTCAGCTTCATTCCATATGAACTGTTTGCTGAACCATTGGCTTCAATCATGCAACAGATTTCAGCTTCTCTCCACACAACAAACTAGCGCTTCAGACCCCAAAACTTCCCTGAGAATGTATTCCATGGATAAGTCCCAGCTGTCCTGTTAAGATACACTGATGATAAAGACTTGTACATTAATGGAGATAAAGCCTCTTTGTTGTTCATGTCACTTCATCCCACGGCACAGCTGTAAGGACTGAGCCTTTGACGACCGTCCCTCTGTGACAAGCAGGTTTTTAGCTTTGCCCTCACAGCAGGCAGGGGCACCACACTGATTACCACATTTCCTACACCAGTACAAAAAGGAAAACACTTTCTCCTAGGCTAACATGAAATGGATAGTGCTTAACATCAGCTCCTGAAGGATGCAGTCATGGCATGGTTCCTGTGCTGCCTCCACAGCCCTTCCCAGGGGCCTGCATCCCACAGACACCACCTCATCTTTCTCAGCCACAGCAGTAGCCCAAATGTAACCCAAATATTCCCATTCCCTCAAGGTGGAAAGTACCTACAAGCATTTAAAAAGGTCGAGGCTTCATTAGCAGCTCCTTCACATGTTATTTAGGTCTAAGAGTAGATAGAGCTCGCTGTGCCAAGAGGTCAAAAAAATACCCTCCACACTGGGAAATGCAGTGTGCCTAATTTAACTACCTGTTTATTATGTGAAAATGACCATGTAAACTGAGCTGACACAAACCAAATGGGTGATGAAAATAACAGCACATTTCAAGGAGTGGAAACACAGATGGCTCGTCTGAGTCTGCAGGAAGTTACTAATCATCACTCTGTAATACCCCCTCCAGACAGAGCTGCCAGCTCTGCAGCCACAACTGCGACTTCTCGAGACCCATCCATCTAACCAAGAGCCAGCCTGGACGCCTCTGCCTCCACTTTAACTTGACAAGCAGGCTGAAGAGGAGGTAAAAATGAAAAAATGCAAAGCTGGATGAATCATGCTGCATTTGCTGATGCGGAGCCTGTTACTAAAATGAAGAAAACAACTCAGATGCTAAACTGGACACACCAAATGATGAAGCCACATAGAAAGAGTGTTTTTTTTTTGTTTGTTTGTTTGGGGTTTTTTTTGTTTTTTTTTTTTTTATTTAGAATAATGTAGGCAGATTAACATTAGCATCTGCCTGTTAGTGCTGTAGGAAGAATGGGCAAGATCAAACGCAAGGATTATCAAGGACAAGAATATATCCAGAGGAAATGCTTCGGGCAATTACACTGCAGTTAGAGGGGCAGGTAGCCAAAGAAGTCCTCAAGATGTGTATCCAACCCTCCCACGCTGCAAAACCTCCTCAGTCCTGGTCCTGCTCCCCTCCCGCAGCCATCCGAAGATACCCACAGGAGCTGGGAGCAGCGTTTATTCCAATCTATTGCCCACCATCTGGAAAAAAACCCTCTCTGTTTTGTGACAGATGTTAAAACCTATTTTGTTTTTATTTCAGCCAAAGGAAAGAACGCAATCCTAAAGTATTGCAGGCACCCAGAGTAAAGCAATCAGTAATTTGAGTGCAAGAAGGTAAAAATTAAGCCAATGGGGCTTCACATCTGGGGTGTTCCACCGAGAGCCGGAACAGCTCAGATCACCACGGGATTTACAAGAGGCTCGTTTGGCATCTTTGCTTGCTCAGAAACTCCCCCACCTCTTATCCTGTCTTTTCCCTAGGAACAAGGCAAGCCCCTGTGGAGCTGTGGCCCTGAGTGACAGGGCTCAGGAGCTGTCCTCTGGTGTTGGGGCCACCTCAGCCATGGGGATACCCTGTGTCTGCAGCCCCTGGCGACACCACCACGCTCTGAAATGGGCATTTCCCCACTCCAAGCTGCTCCCAAACCCTCCTCAGCTGCTCCAGGCACATTGTCAGGGACTCCCCAAGATTTTCCCAAGGTCAGGGAGGTGGCTGCCCTGACAGACACCCCCGAGACACCCCTCCCACCGTGTGCTAAACAGGGGATGGAGCCCACTCACACTTCAGGCTCCAGACAACTCCCAGCAGCCTGGAAATTCAACTTAATAATCTTCTACTCAAACTGTGTGCTACTCAAAATATCCTGAGACACAGAATGTGTCTGTGGTACTTCACTGTGCATCCCCAACACATCGCATCCTAAAATATTTCTCAGTTTGAAGAAACATGGCAGTCTGTGTGATTTGGTGTCCTATCTGCAAACACACACACAGAGTGGAAAAGTAACATGGAATATTCTGGATTTCAGAGAACTTACCAATGCAAGAGGCTCTTGTGCTTTCCTGTCCATCAGTAGAAACAGAAATGAAACAAGAATCCATGAAATTCCTGAGCTGAGAACACACCAGAGATACTAAAAAACCCCCTCATTTATAAACTATAGGAGGGAAATCACAGTTCTGGATCCCTGTCACAAATGTGAGCAGTGCATGAAGCTGCAGCAGCCCAACTGTGGCACACGGCTCTGCCCAAGTGCTTTCATATTTAGTTAACTGCTCCAGCTAAGGCTGCTGCAAATATTGTTTAGGAATGTTCTTTCCCCCCTTCCACAGGGAAGGTATTGGTTCCCTGTGACATCCTTGGGACACCTGGAACTGCAGGGAGATTGAAGCTCTTGCTGTGTCACTTGGTTGCAGTGCACAGGTTCTGCAAGCAGAATGATCTGTGAGATGAGGAGGGATGGCACTCTACTCCCAGCAAGGATCTTTTTTAATTCTGCTTTTCCTGTTACATATTTTACGACTTTATATTCTCCTAAACACTTCACTATGTTTGGTTATTAGTGAGTTACAGTTTATTTAGACTGGACTTTGACAGCAATCCTAAAACTGCTAAGCCTGTTGAATATTTAAGTAATTACTTTCATGAATACAGCCTGTGAAGATAGCTTTATTATGAAAACCAACTTACCTTTAGCATACAGCAATTAATAAAAAATTAAAACACTCATCAGGACACCAGAAGATTTAATTTAAACACTCTATTAATAAATTAATGAAGTGAAATTAAATACTACACATTAAAATTATGTTTATAATTCCACGTATTTTCATGCTAGATTTTTCACTTTATGATATTGAAAGCAGATTATTAAAGCACAATGCACTGTGGCAACGTGGACTTAGCTGCTTTTCAACTGTTTCTTCTGTAATTCCTACAAGCATCTCTGTCTCTCCCCAGCACACATTAATGGGGTTACAATACATCAGGCATTAGCCACGCTGCTCAGATCCCACGAGAACTAAAACACACATGCATTTCAAAGGAAGAAATGCCTCTTACAGGCCTCCCAGACAATAGTCCAGCTTCTCAGGTTGTTGTTTTTTTCCTTGCCTTTACTAAAATAACACATTTAATGGAATTTCCGGTAAGGAAATTACAATTAATAAAGAACTAAATTACAAATCCATTAGATTTCAGTCACTGCAGCAGCAAAACAGAGTTTTCATGAACACTCAAAAAAAAAAAAAATCCAATAATGTAACCTCTGGTAAAGCCTGCAAAAGCCCTGAAGGACAAGGCAGTTAGATCAATATTAGTTTATTTTAACTGCTGTGCAGTATGAAGAGATGAGGCTGATCATCTGATGGATTTTATTACCTGTCGGAGAGATAAGCCCTGGTGATAACAGGCCTGGAACTCCGTGGGGCAGCAGCCGTGCATTTTCCTGGATCGCCACTCCCAGGGAGCGCTTGGGGGGTCGTCCTGGGCGGGAGCTGGGGGGACAAGAGCAGAAATGAAAACAACGTTTTTCTTTGTAAAACATCTGCTTACTACACACACCATCAACGTGTATAAAATACATGAACCATCAGTGATAAGCGAAAATAAATATTAGAAGTTCTTGCCTGGGGGAAAAAAAAAAAAAAAAAGGAAAATCGCTTGATTAAATACAGAAGAACTGCATAGGTTTCACATGAGCCAGCAATAAGGTTTTCCATTATCCAAGACTTCCATGACCTCACAGGTGCTTGGTGGAGAGGGGTTATAGCCCTGACTGCTCCAAAGTCTCTCCTGTGCACCTGAAACACAGAAAATTACAGGCTGTGATGCCTGAGGGGAGGAGTTGAACCCTGAATGAGACATCACCTCAAACCTTGCTCTGGACCATGGCAGGTACCTGCCTCCTTCTGAAGGGCAGCATTAACTTAACCCTGACTTTGCAACACTCACCACGTACCTTCACAGACTGATTGGTAGGTTTAACTCTTATAGATTAAACCAAGTGTTAGCCCAACCTGCCAGAAAACTCACCAGTTTATGAATTATGGCTGCAGATTTAAATCCATTATGTCAGAGGTCCCTTCACATACTGGTTCCATTGAACTCTTGTTCTCAACTATCACCTTCACCCCTCACATCAGTGTCTGTACACGTCCCCATCCTCCCCTGCCATCATAACACAGATTTACAGGCCAAAAAACCATTTGAACTGACTCTTCCTCAAGCCATCTAATAAAAATGCAACCTTCTCATGTTTGGAAAAGAATTGCTGCTTCTCTTCGGTCATAACAGATTTTACTCTGTTGAATAATAGAGCTTTTGACAACATAAAGTGAAACACTGTATAAAATAACTAAGCTGCAACAATGAATGAGGTTTGAATAGAAAGCATTTCCAAAATGACTTCTAGTTCACAAAGAAATTTAAGTTAAACTTCACTCTATCAAGTTACAGTGGCAAAGCCCTCCATCAAGGCATGACAAACTCTGCATTTAAATGAAGACAACTTCCAGCAGCACTCCACAGAGACACCATTAACCTGTTCATTTTTCACACCATGCTAGTGTTATTTTGTTTTACTGTACATCAAAGTAGCACAAAATCATTTTTTTTGTTTATTATTTTATCTCTACAAAACCAGTCCCCCCTCATTTTAGCTTTGGGTTTGTCCATTTTGAATTTCATTTTATTCAGTATTTTTTCCATTTTTCTTTTTGATGCTTTCAGTTGTTTATCATACTATGATGGCTGTGCAGTAAAGCTTGCTACAAGAACCACTGGGCTATAATAAAGCAAACCTAAAATAAGAGCATTTGATTTCCAGGGGAAGTTTGATGCACACATGCATGTTCTATTAAAATCACCTGCTGAAATCATCCCCTGCACAACAAAATTGTCTAACAGCGTTAGGTTGATACGAGGGGGTTTCAAACAAACAGGAATCGTTGTTCTTTTCAATTACAGGAGCCTGTAATCCACAGGCATGAGTAAGTGCTTAGCTGGCACTTACTGTCTCAGACAAACACCCTAAACACCCTAAAACACAAACCAGCTAAGATTAGCAGCTTTCTCCAGCGGAAGATCTCAATCAACCAAACAACCAAACATTTTCTTACCGAGCTCAAATACTAAAAAATCTTTTGCAAAACGCTCCATATGTTGGCATTAACCTATGAAAAATATTTTCAAATTGCAACAAATGGCTTTAAAAGATTTTACAAAGAGACGCTTTAGTTGTGATTTGTGTTTCCAGAGCGTGAGCAGGGAAGGCTGTGGAGTTTCATCCCTGGTTCTGCAGTTTTTTGCCCTGACAGAAGCTCACGTTGATGGCTCTGAGCACAGCTTCAGATGCTTCCACAAGCAGACGTGACACCTGTGACTGAGCAGTGACCCACATGGAAAGCTCAAGAGATGAAGGAAGGGAAGTTCACATCAAAAACTTACTCCATTCCCTTCCAGGGCCCTGCTGGCTGTATTTATATCCTCCCTTACACAGGAAAGAGACGTTTCACTGGAAAAATACAGCACGTGGTGCCTCTGGGGTTAGGGTCCTTTCAGGGAATGGGTCTGATGGACTGAAGAAAAAGAATTGTCCTTCTACCCTACTGAAAGCCCTTTTAGTGAGTATTCCTATAAATCAGTAACTCCCAGAGCCCAGATTCAGGGCTGACTTACACATGATAATTTGAATGGAATTGTTCCCAGCTGAATCTGTTAAAATAAAACCTAAGTCCTTTGTCTCTAATTTAATCTCAGCTTTTAAATGAAAAACTGGACGCTGCTCACAGCTGACTGTGACACACCTGCAAGGACCGGTTTGGGTTTGTAACGCTGAGTTCTGCAGTGCTCAGTGCCCTGTGTCTGCCTCCCAGCCAAGGACAGGAATCCCAGAGCCACCAGCACTGCAGCAGACAACTCAAAATTCCAGCTGGATTCCCTGGATATTCCTAGAAATACATCACCTATCAGGAACCAACACCTTTAGCCTGGGAGGACACCAGAACTCACAGAAAGTGACGTTATCTGAGTCCAAACACTTCCAGCTGGGGCCAGAAACAGATTTTCTGGCATTCCTGTTTAAACATGAAACCAGGAATTTCACAGAGACCAGATACAAATGTTTACTCAAAGTCTTGGCGTTTTTAGTAAGACCTGCACAAAGGACCAGTAGATTTAAGGTTTTTATGGGATTTACTTCTGTTGTCTATGTGCTGCTGGCAGCACCAAGCCATGAATGTCACAGCTCTGTGCCTCAACACCCCCCCACCAAATATCCTCTCTCATTGTCCCACAAGGTCTAGATATACCAAATTTCACATTTACTATTTAAAACTTATGCAACCTCCACAATTCAGCCAAAATTGCTAATAAAAACACTGAACAGTAAACCCAAGGCAAGCAGAATTATCATTTGGGGAGAGTAAGACGTAATTTGTGATTATGGAAGTATTAGCATATAAATGCTAACAGCATTAGCATATAAATATTAACTTTATTTAATATTATTGCTCATCTTATGTCACCTCTTTTACTGCACTGTTTCACATTTTCCTTCCTCTCATTCAAGAAAGTTACATATTCAAAAAGTCCAGAAAAATCTTCTCGTTGGTAACAAAGGAGGCATAAACAGGAACAATCACCTTCAAACAATTTTAAATGCATTTCTTTG
Source organism: Cettia cetti (assembly GCA_013401135.1). NCBI lineage: Eukaryota > Metazoa > Chordata > Aves > Passeriformes > Sylviidae > Cettia > Cettia cetti. The sequence goes on from VZUI01033833.1 coordinate 56,134, forward strand.
AGAGTCTAAAACCTCTACAGAGATTTTGTACTTGCCATCAACAGATCTTTGCAAATGGAAAACTACTCAAATCTAAATTATATATCAGTTCAGTCAGAAACTTCTAGTTTATGGGTATCTTTTACATGCTTAAAAAAAAAAAAAAGGTCCCAAGTGAAGACCATGGAGGCTAAAACAGAAGTACAATATTGTTTTCCATGTATACCCTCAGGAATCTTATCCTTTTTACTAAATAAAGTCTCCACTGATTTACATTCTACTGACATTTCTCAAACCCAAAAACTCCTTGGTTCACCAATTACTTGAAAGTGAGGTTGACTGGAGGTTTTGAGTTTTTACCTGCATTTGCACCATGGTTATAAAGTCATTCTTGTCATCCTCTCCACCCCACCCCCACAAAATCACTAACTCTTGAAGGAGAAAAATGCACTAATCTGAATGTTTTTCATTTTTAAAATTTTGGTTGAAATTAAATTTGTCAGAAAATAAATTGCATTTTGAGCAGTGAATTTGACAGTTGAAGTTTATACAGTAAAATGCTGAGAAAGTGTTCATTAATGTCTCTTTTCTTCTGTATTTTCCACTTCTGTTGAGAGCTAATTTTATTATTTTTTTCTTTCAAAGTTTTATATATTCCCTTGATATCACAAGGATTTTCAGTTAGAATCAATACACAAAATAAAGTTTTATTCTTGTGATTTTCTTAAAGTTACTGATCAGCTCCATCTTTTGTAACTCTATTTTATGCTCATTACAGACAACCATATTTCATAAAATCCACAAATTCATCAATGCTTTGTAAAACGTAATTAATCAGTGGAAACATGCAGCACATCACTGCTGATGTATGATGGTGCTCTACATTTGTGCTTTTAAATAAAGCAGATTTACTAGAATAAGAAGAGCATTTGCATATTAATCAAGACAAATAAACATGTGGTGATTTAACTAGGAAACTGTTATTTGGATGACAATTTAATCAGCACAGGTTGAAAGGTCCATCACTGCAGCATCCTGTTTCTGCTAAAATATTGATTGCGCTACTGATTTCAGTAATGCCTTATTTTACAGGGCACAAATAACCATGTAATTACTCTTTAATTGAATGGTAATTGCTTGCTGGCAATTATTTGTTAAGTTTTGGAGTGTAATTACTAGGTTATTTGTGTTTTGTGAAATAAAATGTTATGTATTAATAGCCCAAAATATTTTCTGTATGAATGGTCTGCCAAAACTAGGAAAGTTAGTTATGATGGTAGGAGCTTGACAAATAACACCATAGCACTAAAACTATTATTTAAAGGATCAGATGAACCTTTGAATGCTTTCCCTTTACAAAATTAACATTAGATGTAACATTTGTAAGATAAATGGGGGAATACTGTACCACAGAAGCATGATTTCCTCTGGGGTCTAGTCCACCATTTAGCATAATTTATCCTGATGTTTTGCTTTTCATTCTCTGAGCTTTTTTAGAGGAACTGAAATAGCATCCTACCCTCCAGAGAGCAAAGAATAAACCAAGTAGAAATATATTTCAACAGTACTTCATATTTCTGCGAGTGAAGTGGATTACCAGCAGCACATTATCTTAGCAGCCTATAAACTCTGTAGCCTTGGCAGCTCGCTAGATAACAAGGGAAAGCATTATGTTTTGCAGTGTCAATGAGATATGACACTTTCTGTGATATGTTTATTCCAAGCTGTGATAGATGAGGTACCCAATACTTTGATCGTTAAGATTTGAATTTTACTTCTACACTTCTTCATTTTTGTCATCAACTATTTATGAATTGGCAGGAGGCAGCCACGCCAGGACTGCTGATTTTGGTTTTTTTCAAAAGAGATCCAGTTAATAAATTAATTATTGATTTCATGAGGCTGGAGCTATTTGGTACAAAAATATGCTAGACCTGTGATTTAGGAAGCTCTCATATGTATCACAGATTTCTTCAATAGCAACATATTTTATTAGGCTTAGAGAAATACTGAAGTACTGTATGACACACTGTGTAAATTGCCCTGCTAACAGCGGCAGTAAGTGGTGCAAGTGCTCAGACATAAATAAAAAAGAAAAACAAAAATAATACTTAAATAATACTTTAAAAAGCTAAATAAAACACACATACACCCTCAATCTTAGTTACTTTCCTGAAACTGGCACAGGGACCAGAAATTAAAATTTTTCATCACTTCAAAGATCATTAAATACCCCCTAGTGATTGTGAGAGGTACTTTTTGAAGAATTTACCAATAAATGTAACATCCCGATGAGCTAAAATTCTTCCCTGTTACCTTCAGGTTTTTAGCTGTAGCAGAGACTTAAAATAATCTCCCTGGTTCGGCATTTATTACAAGGTTTCAAAGATGCCAGTGGTAGTTAAACTCTGCTTGACCTTTCAGTGTTTAAGGAGAGAAGCAAACCCTGACCCTGCAGCAACCTGATTCTGTCTCCTCTCCGCACTGGCAAACTGATCACTTGTCTGGCCATGGCAGGACATTGGATCACCAGCCACATCAAAGGCAACAGGAGCCAATTCAGCAGCAGGGAAAAAGTCATCCGTGCAAAAGGGGCAATTAACATTAATCATACATGAAGTTGTTGGATCAGGAGAACCTGGTGCCTATGGCAACGCTCGGGGCAGTGCCCGCGCCAGCACCAGGAGAGCCCAGGCACAGCTCACCTGCCATGGGACACAGGACATGAGCAGAAAAAAGGCTCTGACACTCCAAAACACCACCTCCCCACTGAATTCTCCAGGGAATTTCAGCCAGGAATGTCCTCGGAGGAAACGTCAGTGGGAGTTTATTCTAAAGCATCACAATTCTGAACTTTCTCTGTCATCATGATTGGTGTTACTGTTAGAAAAAACCACTCCTAAACAGCACTGAATTGCTCAGAGCTGGGACTCCAGTGGAATATTACAAGTTTATAACTTTACTTTTAAGAATGGACATTATCACTGTGTTCATCCTAAAAAAAATCTCAATTAGTAGAAGTCCAGTACTTATTTTTAAAATCTGACATGGGGCCTACAGTCAGAAAAATTACCTGAATTCCTTGTCACTATAATGGTTCTTACTCAACAAAGTTTAATTGCTATTTCTGAAATGAGGCATTACAAAATAAGTCTAAAACCAAAAAAAGCTCTTTTTTTGGTTAAGATTTAAAACTTTAAACAACTCTTCAATTACTTATGAGTCTGCCTGCAGATACATCAGCACCTCAACATTCCAGGTTTTCCTGTCAACTATGACCACAGGAAAAAGAGGGACTCACTAAATTTCTGAACTAGGGAGATTCACGGCTGCAGACAAGCTGGAGGCTGATCCATGCTAAACACTGCCCCAGCTCAATTTAAGGGTGTGGCAGTGAGGAAATTGGAAGGGTAATTCCAGCAGATCCAGAGATACACACAGAAATTTAACAACTGCATGAAGTCAGTAACTGTGACAGTGGAGCTGCACTGGCACAGATAAAATACTGTGCATTTAGGTATGGATCACAGCCAGTGGGACAAAGTTCCTGCCGTTGTGTCCTCATTTCCATTGTTCCCACTCTGCCTAGACCAAACCTTGCAGGAGGGATCCTTGTCCAGGCTGGAATCATGCCACTAACGACACACACAGACCACAAATTCAAATTACAGATCTGTTGTGAAAACAATGCTCCCCCACGACGTCCAGCTACACCAAATGTGGAATCGCCTGAGACATAGCCAGGTTTATTCTGAACCTTGCAAACCTCAGCTCAGTTGCTTGGATGGCTCTGCTTGGATTCTGGATCCAGTCAGAGCTGTGAACCACTGCAGATTATAGCCAATATTATTATGCAATTTGTATTCTGACTGGTTTTCTTCCTTTTTTTTTTAATGTCCTAAAGTATGATTATTCAGCAGGTGGAACAAAACCACTGAAGAGGTTTTCAGGATTTTTCCACCTGTGGGTGAAAGCTTAGCACTGATGTGAGCAGATGACAAGGCAGGCACTGGCACCAGCATGGGAACAGCACAGCTCCATCCCAACAGCTGATGTTGGCCAAGGCACAGACAGAACCACAGCACACACTCCAACCCTGCACAAAGATATGCCAGCACACTGAGGAGCTATAAATCTCCTTTCATGCAAGTTAATTTAGCCCAATTTTTTTTAAGAATTACTTTATTTTTGCACATACATCCACAAATATTTGCACAAATATTTGGAAACTTTCCAAGCAGGGAATCACCATCTATTACAAACACCCATGTCATGTGTCTGAATTGTATCAGACTCTTCCAAGCTTTATTTTTGACCTGTATGTGAATTCAATGCCAATTTATACGAATGTATTACAATAAAAAGTTTTTTTAAATACTGCTGTTTTCCACTAAGCTGTGTCTCAGTAAGTCTCAACTCAATGGAAGTTGTAAAAAATGTGACTGTTTAAGCCTATTATCTATGGAAAGAAATCCAAGAGCAAGACCTGACGTATTTACAGCCTTGAGTATCATGTAACCCAGGGGAGCTGATATTAATTCCCTAACAGGGGTGCATTGTGCTGTGGTGGTACAGGGCTGTCAGAGCAATTTGCAGGCTGATGCAATGGGAAACTGCTCTTGCCTTAACTGCTTTTAATCTCTGCATTACAAGTTTTGCTGTTTTCACAATCTTGGCAAAGGCCCCTCAAAGGCAGAAAAACAGAAACTCATCTTTAAAAGAATAATAAATGAAAGAACATAGAAGCACTCCTCTGCACCTATGCCCATGTTGAAAGGAGAAATTGTTCCCAGCAATCCAAAGGAGCCTCTATGATTAGGTGATTCTGTCCAGGAATAAACATCTGAGGGCTGAACTCCACTACACAGAAAATACCCCTCAGTTTGCTGGTGGTCCTGGACCAGTATGAAATCAGTCAGGCTGTAATGTAGGAGATGCAGCTCCACTGCCTCACCTTTACCTTTCCAGTTTTTGTGACTGTTGGTATTTCATGTGTTATCTCCAAAGACAGACAAGGCAGTTATTTCTACTGCAAATGTACAGTAGGAGAAGGATTTTTCAAACAACAAAGCACAAACCTTTAGGAACATGAGAAAACAAAAGGAGAAAGGAAATTTTTGGCAAAATTCACATTAAATTTCGTCTATTAAACCTTCATTTTTTGAAAATATGCTAATATAAATATATAAAACCACAGAAATATTATCATTTAAGTGATATTTAACCCACAGGAATGTAGAAATTTTTCCTATTTGGTGGATGTGTATGCACACACAGAGAATCTCTATCTGATAATAGCAGATACCTAGAATTACTGTGAAAGCAAACCCCACTGAATTCTGATTCTGAATGTGGCCAGCCTCAGGACTGACAGTCAGAGGTGCTTCAGCAAGATCTGTAACTCTGTAATGTCAGCTGGGTACCAAAACCCTGGGATAATAAAGTTTATGGTATCTCATTCCTCTCCCCATTGGGTTCAATTCCCTCCCCTAAGAGATTACAGCATCACTCTTTCCTTTCTTGGAAATACTCCCTCTGCTCCACCACTCAGGTCTACCCTTTCACCCCCAGGGTGCAGTAACAGATATAGGGAATAATTATTCTCAGCTCATAATAAGCCTCAAATACCACTTGTTTTTCTATACTTTTCTGACCAAAAGCTTGTCTGCATCTCCACGGACAGCTACACCAAAGAACCATAGTCACAGATCATTTCCCACTGAGAAACAGGACGTCATTTTACAAATGTCTCTCTCATATAGAATTAGGAAAAACTGGAAGAATCCAACTACAGAAAAAAAAAAACAGCTCAGACTACGGAAAAGCAGCATGAGTTATTCCCAAATTCAGGGATTTCCTGAACTCAAGTATGTCCTGGAGCAGATACAACAGCTGAGCAGACAAGTCATACCTGCTGTTGATGTCTTTAAAAAGATTTCCCTTCAGACTCAAGGGTTTGACTCTCCCAAAAATTCCGTGGTGTAACCTCCCAGCACCATGCACCTCTGTGCAAACACAGCCCTGCCATGGACTGCCACAGAATCCCACTCACACCTCACATACACAACTCCTGCTCCTCACTCAAGAACTTGCTTTAAAAGCTGCTGAAAAAGACTGAAAGAATTCAAGTGAAAGAGTGTTTGTAACCAGATTTCCTGGAGATAAATGAAAGACATACGTTTCCATGGCGGCCAGCCTACTAAATTTTGCAAGCATAAATATTTACCTAGGACTGGGAGGTGGAGAAATAAGGGCAAACCCCACCATCTAGACCCTTCAAAGTTTAAATACTGTAACACAGAGGTCATTATTTATAACTAGAAATAGAGAACATGCCTTTTCTATGTATATTTCTATCATGTTATTCATACTTTCCATATGCATTCTATTATTACCATTCTTACACCAGAAAATAATTTCTATGTCACTTGCTCAGTGTATGCATTCATTTTCTTTAGGCTTTATTGTGGTTATTGATTTCCTGCTTTGTTGAAGTGCTTTGTTTCTTTCGCAGCAGGCTATCCATTTTAAAACAGTTGTTCAACAAATAAAAAAATTTCGTTCTAAAATTAAATTAGTTTTATCTTCCTTTATTTTCATCTGAATTAAATGCAAGTGACACACTTCCCCTAAAAATAAAAAGGAAATACTTAATGCTTCCCAGCATGCAAACAAGTAAGTAAGTAAAATTTTTCTTTTCTAGTAAGACTTATTTATTTTTATGATTGGAAACATGAAAGAAAAAGCGTAGTATAAATAAAGTCTCTTTTGTACTCTTATGTTGAAATCACTACTGTGGCCAGTGGTTTAACGTCAACAATAGAGGATTATCTGGTCCAGAGCCAAATTCATTTAAGTCCTGTCTTGCTACCCTGAAAGTTGCTAAAAGAAACCTTTCTTCTTTTGATGCAAGTGGGCTCATGCTCTAACATGACAAAGTCTGCTGTCCTCTCCCACCAGACCAGTCCAAGATACTCAGATTTTATACAACAAGGAATACAACTATTATTTTATCAACTGCAAACCAAAGGAAACAGAGTTTTTCCTGAAGGTGACACTTGGGGCATGTGCAGCATCTTGTTCGGATGCTGTTTGTTTGACAAGGGCAAATTCCAGAGTTCTGTGCTGTTTTGCTCCCTCAATCTTCCAATATCCTTATTAACTAACTTGAGTGAACTGCAAGGAAAAAAAAAAAGAAGGGAAGCAGATAGAAACTCTGTACTGTAGTAGATATTATGTTATATGTTACATTACATTATATTCTATCTTACTCTATTCTAATTCTATTCTATTCCATTCCATTCTATATTAAGGCAGAATTTTTGTCATATTTCTTGCTAAAAGCATATTATCAAGTGTCAATTACTAGGGTACCAGAAGCCCCTCTACATTTTCTTTCTCCATGTGCTGTAACAGACCCTCGTTGAATGGCAGAAATTTGCTGTTCTACATCATCTTCCTCACCACGATGTCTTTAATGGAAAACCTTGCCTACTACTGCTCAGGCATGGGAATTATTTCCGAAAGCAATGGGCTTCACGTTCTTGATCCAGGTATTGAAGTAAAAATTATAAAACACCTCCCATATTGAATGCATTATTCTGTTTAGGGAGGGACATTTTCATGAAGGAAAACGTATCCAACCATCAGATGCAGGATTCTTCGATGCATTTAAATCAGGTAGAGATGTGGGAGCTCGTATTTCACGGCCAAATTAGCAGAAAGACAAGTGCCAGAACAGCTGAAGGTCCAGGTGCACCTGTGGGAGGGGACAGGCATCATCTCAAACTGATTTTGTGACCAATCAAAACCACTCAGAACTTTCTTTTTAGGCTACAGCCACATGAGGAGGGGAGAAAAACAATGAACACCTGAAAGGTGTAAAGCAATGACCTGCACCCTCCCACACACCTGGGAACTCTGCACACCTGGGAATGCTGCACACCTCTCATCTGTTTGCATCCAGCACTTGGTGTCAGCTACACAGGTAATTCAGGATTGCAGGAAACAAGCACCAGCTCTGGAAACTCAATACAAGACAGTGCAACATCAGAAGCTGCTGCCTATCTGTTCCCTAGGGAAAAAAACCAACTCATACTGGGACCCAATCCTGCTCCCAGGGCCAGGAAGGAAGGACAGTGCCACGACCAAGAGGAAGGGTCAGGGCTGTGAATCCGTCCCCATCAGTGTCTGCCCTTTTCAGTCCCACTGTCTGACTGAAGGACCTGACTTCAAAGTCACTGTGCTGGGTAAGGGAGAAAACAATGCTGTTTTGTCATGGGAATGTCTGAAAATAAAACAAGTCAGTTCATTAAGATGAGGTTTTTGTCAAGTACAGGTACACAAAACCCCAAACCCACTCACTGGAGGAAGAGCTTCCTGTCACCACGTGCTCTGGATACCTGAAACATGAGGGATGTCAATCCCTGTTTGATATTTACCACCTTTTTCAACATCAACAATCTACAGACCTCAGCGATGAGTACCAGAGCTGTGTCATTTATCCTTACAGTAAATAAAGAACTTAATAGTAGTAGTAATAATAACAATAACAACAACAACAATAATAATAATAATATAATACATAATAATTTCATCCCTAGAGTGCAAAGCTTTTTTCTAGAGATCAATGTCACTACAGACAGGGAAGTACAGAACTTACAAGGTGGAAATCATCCTGAGCTGTAGGGAGACATCATAATCCTGAACCCCCAGCATTTGCCACTGTAGTCATGAAATCAGACTGATCATAATTACAGTATTTTTACCCTATCCCAGAGCTTGAATCCCTCACACAGTCCAAAACCATCTGCAAAGATGGTATTTTAGAAACATTTTCATTCAGATGGACAAACTTCAGTGTCCAGAGATCACCCCCCTCCTAATCCTCTGCTTAGAAACTGGTGGTTCCGTTTATGATCACAGGAGGAAAAAAAAGAACTTTATAAGCATGCAGCCTAACTTTTAAAAGGAAATAGGCTTTAAAAAGTTTGCAGGATATAGGAAATGAAAAGAAAAATGCTTGAATTCAGTTTCCTGTTTAGATGTAGGGATAGATTTGACTTCAAATAGATGAGCCACACAGAAGTTTAGTTTATAAGGGTCAGATGGTAATAGTTTCTGTTTAATCCTAAATTTACATTAACTTACAGTAAAATTAATGATCTTAAACAGGCATCAAAGTGAGGCTGCTTTTTTCATTTCTCTAAGTTTGCTGGAAGAACAATTGTTTCCTTTATCTGTCTTCCAGAAAGTTGGTGATTGTGTTTAACTTAAACTCTCGTTTAGCCTTCAGGCACAGCATATTATGAGTTGTTTTGCAATGAACATTAGCCCCTTAGGAGTGCAAACTCTCTGACAGCTCTCCTAGATTCTTGAGCTTACTCGAGCATTTCACAAAACCACTCTTCACAACTGCACACATTATAATTTACACATTAAACCAGCAGGTTTTCACCTTAGGTCTGTTGCCAAGAATAATCCTTCAAAACTCTTTTATCTTTCTATAAGAACGTAATTATGAATGTGCAATTAACAGCCAAAGAAAGGTCTTAAGAAAACTCTTACAGCAATATTGCCTGTTTTAATGCCTCAGCCAGATGGTGGTTTAAAGAAAGCAATTTAAGGAAAATAAATAAAAAGTCACATTTTTCAGTCGGCAATGATATGTCAAGTGTAAAATTTGAGATATTAAAGCCACAGTGCTACGGGTCTGTCTAATCACCAGAAGTGCTCTTAATTCTTTTGTTTTGCTGCTGGACAGACCAAGCAGTTGTAAACATCATTACTGATATGCATCAGTACAAAAGTACAGGGACCAGAGGCAAAAAGAATTATTTGTTGAATTTTTTCCATGAACGGAGCCCATCCAGTGACTGATTTTCCCCAAGGATGAATAATATGCTCATTTTTGTCTTTTGTTACAACTTCAAATTGTACAGTCTAATCCTGAAGTCTTTTCCTCTAAAAATACAGGTGCTTCCCTTTTACTAATTAAACACGAGTACTGGGTAATTGTTGACATTCTCAAGTTGGAATAATCACCTTGGACTAAATGGGTGACAGAAATTCCAGCATAGCCTTATTCCAGATAACACCCAGATATTTTTTAAAGCTGTAGAGAAAAGGCAGAAGAAGACTCTCCCACTTGAAAACAAGCCAGCTGCATTATTTTACAGCCAGGCCATAGAGCCATAAAATATCTGCTTGGAACTAATTAACTTAGGAGAATTATCAAATACATCACACAGTAAACTGACTGATTTGACAATAAATTCAACTGCTTAACTTAATTCTACAGTGATGGACATCTGGCCTGCTCTTGTTCAGACAATTCAATGTGTCCCTATTATTAACTATTAACAATTTTATCATTTTAGATGAACATTTCTTTCCTTGAAATTTAAAGATCTTCAGAGTGCTGGTTTTTTTTGAAAAACTGAAAAATTTCCTCAGTGGTTTTAGAAGAAGCAAATATTCCGGCGTTATCAGTGATATGGAATATAAAATCAGACTTGCACTATTTCAAGAGATGGATAGAGACAGATAAATACGAACAAATAAAACGCAACAAAGCCTTTAACTGTACCCCATGTGCCACATCATATAGCAGAGCATGCTGGAATAAAGGGAATTTCTGTAGGGCAGAGTCTGGGGCACAGTCACAACCTGTGGGCCCCCACACTTCTGGGAGGGTTGTTATCTTTCCTTGCACAATAATCTTACAGAATTTATTGCTCAGCATTATTTGGGCTAGCTTTAAAGCCCGAAGTAAAGACACTTAAATAACTACAACTACCTTGCACTGCACTGAAATGAGGGGGCAGCTTCAGCTCTGTATCAACAATACATTAGAACAGTCCCATTACCTCAGTGCAAAATTTCCAGCTGCTCAAGTAATTGTTTCTAAGGAGTATTTTTAACTAATATTTTTCCTTCTTATTAAAAACAAACAAAAATCAAAACTTGAGTTCAAGAAAGGCAATTAGTTTCCAGGTCAATGACTTGTTTTCCCTTAATTTTAAAAATAGCTTTTAGTGAAAAAAAAAACACTTTGAAGGAGCAAAGATAAGGAAGCATGAAAATCTGTTCTGTGTTCGTTTCCAGTCTAGGTAAGTCCAGTAATTACTGACCTGGAGAAATAACTTCTGCTTCTGATAAATACTTAAACAACCATAAAAAGAATGATCTCAGGCTGATGGCAGCACAGGGTTGTGTTGCCATTAGGCAGAATAAAATCTTTCTAGAAAGGGAGTTGTAGATTTAATTGATATATGGGGGGAAATGAAGATGCAGTACATTTAGACCCTAATTTAATGGGAAAAATCAACTAACAGAGTGCCTTGGTCTAATAGAAGATGAGTACGAATGTGAGCACTCATGGACTGAAACAGCAAATTATGGTATGGAGAGGAGCTACCTTGAAAAATCAGCAATAAAGTGGTTTGGCTCTAACTCTAATATCTTTATAAACATTCAGAAAAGAAAGCAGAGAAGTTTAAAACAGCTCAAAGAAGAGACTGCATCAACAGGAGAGGGGAAAGATTACAAAGCCCTTCAGTGATATCTGACTGAATAAAAGCAGCTTAAAAATTAATTCAATTTTTTCAAAAAGCAAAATTAATGAAGTGTGAACAACAATGAAAATTTAGCCCTCCAAAAGAGAGGCAACATCTGCAATGTTAATATGCTGAGAGACATTTAGGTGTTATAAAAGACTGCAAATTGGGCAGATGTGATAAAACAAGGAAAATAGCCAACTTTTTGCTGGGCTGCAGCCTGGAAGCATCATGTCAGAAAAGGCAGAAATTACCTAAATTCATCTGTTCCTGCATGGCTGTACCTGGAACTGCATATGGATTCCTAAACCACCTCATTACAAGGAAGATATTCCCAAGCTAGAGGGAAATGAAAGCACTGCAATCAGAATGATTAAGTTGTAAGAACGGGCTGATTTCAGATGAAATATTAAGATCTACATCATTGTATTCTGTGTGGCAAACAGCACATGTGAAAGGAATGCTCAACATAAAACACATCTAAGTAGATCTTTGCATATACAGCAAAACCAGCACAACTTTTACTGAAATGGCATGGTAGAGGTCAACTACTTTAACATGTGAAATGCTAAAAAGGCACAGAATTCCTGAGTCCCTGTGTATCTGCAGGACAGAGCTGGGACAGTGAAATAACCACTTAAGATTTCACTGCCCTAATTAAACACCTTTGAAAACCACCAATCTTTGCAGAGATTTCCACTCCACATGTCAGTATTTGGGATTATTTCCCAACACCCAGAGAGGTATTTCAGATTTTAGGCACAGGATAGAGCTTTATGCAGGAACATCCTTTGGTGTGACACCTTGGGTCCCTTCTGAGCACTCCCATGCTGAAGCACTTTCGGTTTTCTCCTCCAGCACTGCTCACTGTTGCTTCCCAGCTTTAATTACACAGCTTTTCCTTAAGCAAATATTAACGACAGAACAAATTCCTCAGCTAACTGGAAAGGTTATTTTCCAGTGATACTTAAAAGAGCCCAGTTATTCCAAAGCATTATTCTACCATGACTAATTGACATTAGAAGAAGTGCAAAGTACATAACTTGATTCTTTTTAAAATACAACAGAAGACATTTCTTTTCAAACCACACAAAATCTGTCTGGGCTGAAATTCTGCTTAGGCTGCAATGCTCAAATCTCAAATGAAAATGCACAAGAACAATTTTTCAGTAATTCCTTGTAAGGCCGTTTTTTCTTCCATGAAATCTCAAAGTTTGGTGCCTGGTAAGCCTGTTCTCACTGTTTATTTACTCACTGATTTTTTTATTACAATTGGATGTAGACATTTCCTGGGAAAAACGGAAAAAAAAATAATGAAGCTTTAAATTTTTTTTTCCAATTTTCATTTCTTCAAAAATGCTTTCCTAATGAAGTTAAATGGATTCACTCTTTAATACTGCAACACTCATTTTATCTTTCTAATAGAGATAACATCAATTCTGCACAGTGTAAAAATTATTAGAAATTACTCAAATTTAAGTTTCTTAATAACTGTGTATTTCCAAGTCAGTTCAAAACAGATTGGGTGCAGCCACACACTTCAAAGAGAATTTCCCTCCTGTTATGGACAATTTCTGCTATCCCTGTGAATCCCTGGACATCAATTCTAACTTTCTAGCCAAAAAATGCACAGTCAATGACTTATGTGCACATTAAAGTCCAGAAAACCTCTGCCATCTATTATTAGCATTTGTATTTTCAGTAAAGACATTCAGATCTGTTACACTTCCCTAGAGTCTAAAATTTGTATTAATTGTCTGGATTCAATTTCCCAAAGCAGGTTTCCCTTCCCCAAACTGCTTCCAAACTTAAAACTGGGCAAAATTAACAAGAAGAGAATCAACATGAAGTTGTTCTGAAAAAAATGCACTGGCCTGTTCTATTTTCTGCATTTGAATTTTACCTTGATATTTGACAGTTCTATATTTGTATATTTAAAATTTCCATCAGCAGCCTTTATGTGTTTTAGAGTTATTTTTTAACTTGACTTTTTTAATCTCATGATTTAAAACAGCTCTTGATCACGAGCAACATAAAATAAAAATTTCTCAGAAATAAATGGCATTCATTGCCATGCTTTTACCTATACACCAATTTTTATTGGAATTTTAAAGTTTTAAAGGCTGCAGTTTTAAATGCAACCACAATGACAAGAAACATTCATTTAATAGCAGCAGGTCAACATAATTTTAAAAGGCAGTAATAAGATATTTAGCAAACATTATACATCAGTGCCCAAATGAAGATTTAATGATGTACAGAAAAGACTCTGCTGTCACATATTCCCAGAGATCCGCCCATGTCAGGGAGATATTGTGAAATATAAAAAGGCTCACATGGGTGCAAAAAAGTGATCACCTATACAAAAGTTCTTCCTACAAAAAAAGCTCCAATAAAAACATATTAAAAAGGGCTTAGACTTAGATATTACCCCACTCAATGAGAATATTTCTCAAATTCCTAGTGCACTTCTGGTCCCCTATTCAGGTGATGTGTTTTCTTCTGTATTTTTTTGTTGCTCCTTGACCCAGAAGTGTTTCCTTGCTGATCAAGAAATTCTTAGTCCTTTACTCTCCACAATAACAAAGCACCGTACTGAGATTTCAATTACTTTTTGGCTTTGAAAAATACTGCAATTACAGTTTGTTCTTTCACGTGCTATCATGGTTTATGCAACAGCCAATACTTTGAACGGGGAGCTCCAATCCTGATAACCAACCACCCTCCCAACCGCCAGCACGGGCACAGGAACCTGGCAGGAACAGCTCACCAGGGCTGTGGTTAAGTACTTCCACAAAAAAAACCCAAAAAAACTGAAAGATGCAGCCTAGTTTGTGTATTGTATTCACCAGAGTGACCGATTTTGCAATTATATTACATTAGGAGCAAATATTTAAATTAAGATTGATAAAAATGAAATTGTTTGCAACCAAAAACCAGTGAAGTACAAGGCTCAAAATCCATTTCCTTCCAGATTTACATTTTTAACCTGTCACCCTGCTTTTCAGCCTTCAAAATTGGAGTCAGAATTTTCTCACATATTCTCATGTAAACAAAGCAATGTTTTTTGTAAATATCTATCTTGTTTACATTCTTTTCTGTAGGAGGGACATTTGATGGACACTAAGACCAGTGGAATTGAAGAGGTTGAACCTCAGTTTTCTAATGTGGCCTCTTTTTTAGGAATTTATATAAGCTGAAAGAAAAAACTAAACTTCTTTTTTTCTCTCTCTGACTCTGCTGTGGTCCCTGCATCTCTCTTGGGATGGTATTGCAGCATTAACCAACATCTACCCCAACTGCTCAGTATTTCCCAATGATTTGCCTCTAGAATATCTTCCAAAGTCTCTGCTCTTGGCCTCACAATCCACCAAATGTGTCCTACAGCCTCAAGTATGTTCTCCCACCATTGGGAAATTTCTCATCCCTGCTACTTTCCTGACCAGTATTGTGGTATCAAATACATAAAGTAAAAAATGACCCAGAACACAGGAGGAAATGAAGCTCCTGACCCTTCCTCTCACTACTTCTCCCTGAAGAGAAAGAATCAGCTCTGACACCTTCACACCATCTCAAAGGTTCTCCCAGTTGGGAGCTGATGGAAAAGAGGAGATCTTTGCTATGCCCCTGAAAAAGGAGCAAGGATCTGCACAGAAGATGGTGCTGGTGACAATTCAAACACCCAAAAAAGAGAGCTGGAACTTCACTGCAGGGGACCAGCTCAGTGGGTGTAAGCAGGGGGTAAATACAAATGGAAATACTACAAAAATAACACAGAAAGAGTATCCTAGAATGGTTTGGGTTAGAAGGGACCATCCAGTCCAACCCTCTGCAGCAAGCAGGGACACCATCCACTGGATCAGGTTACTCCAAGCCCAACCCAAAGTGACTTTGAATGTTCTCAGGAATGCCACATCTATCACCTCTTTGGGCACCCTGAGCCAGTGTTTCCTCACCCTCATTACCAACTTCCTGGTTTAAATGAAAGGTTATCATGAAAGGGTTCCTTTTATTTCCCCATATAGCATTGTAGAATCCTTTTGATTGAAAAGACCTTGAAGACCATCAAGTCCAAGGGTTCACCCAGCACTGCCAAGGCCACCATCAATGGATTGAGCTGGATAAAGTATTTTCCTAAGCTTAACAGCATCTTTGTAAAAAGAATTATTTTAAGACTATGACATGATCCAAGTCTAACTGTGACTTTACATATACTTAAATTCCAAGCAGAAATATCTTGTTGTCTCCTCACTTCCTCTTCCCATTGGTTTTTCTTCTTCCAGACTGATAAGCCCTGTCCAGCAAAACAGCAAAATATGCACTTGGCTAATATTCCCCATGGTTCTGCTAACCCAGCTTCTTCCAACTTCAACCACTGCTCCTGTCATCTGCTGTTTCCAGGGCAGGATAACCTGATCCTTCTGATGCCTTAAGTCTGAGCTTTCATGTTTTTCAGGTTCTGTGCTGCCCAGGTGCAGCTCTGAGCTCACAGGCAGGGTCACTCAGCTCTGCACACAGCAGGGACACAAAACAAATCCTTCTCCTGCTGCACACCAAGGACAACTTTCAGCCCCAAAGCACAACCAAGGGTGGCTGCAGGGAGGAACAAGAAGGATGAGACCTCACAGCCTGGAGCTGGAATTGGACAACTAAACCCCAATATGAAAATGAACCAAAACTTATAGAAATGTAAGACCTCATGACCGCTGGCCCATTTTTGTGACCATTTTGGGTCCACCTTGGGGGTAGCCCTGGTCAGGCCCTGTCCTGCCCAAGGTGTATGCTAGAGGCCTTTTAATAAATCCCTACTTTATTCTCCAGTTCTGTCCAGTCTCTGTTTCAGGTCAGCCTTCCCAAGGCATCCCTTCCAGGAGCCAGGGAGTTAGACACCCACTATTTATACTCTGGTACCTCAAAGTGCTCTGCCCATACAGAAATCTCCTGCAGCTGCCACAGACTGGCTGAGGCAGCCAAGCTGGATTTAGCTCTCACTGCCCTAGCAGAAAAAATCAGCTCATCACATTTGGGGTAACAACTACAGCAACAGTAACCATTAAAATTAAAACCATTAAAACCATAAACTTGTTTTCAGAAGTTTAAGGTACTTCCTGAATGTGAAACATTAAACATTTATAGCAGCTTTAACTTGGATGCTTACCCATTTTAAACATAAAGGAACAAGTGGACCAGTGGCACTAATTATTTAAGCTCAAACAAGTGTCATGGTACTTTGATTTTATTATTATTATCATAGGATTTATCTAATAGTTCCTGAAATACACACACCCAAGATATAGATATATATATAGATATATATATATATGAGACTTTTGTCCAATGATAATTTATTAGAAAATACAGTAAACAATATATTTAAAAATTGTATTTTGTCCTCTCCTAAACTCTCATAAAGACAGTAGCCAAAAATCTGAGCAAGTCAGGGTGCCTTTGAAGATATTTAATTAAAATCTAATCCCACATTCTTAAGGGTTCACATAAATTAAGCTGTCATTCAGGAGATTTATGCATTCTCATTTGCATATTGCATACAATTCATCAATTACTGGTGTTTGAAGGCAGCGCCGTTCCCGGGGAGCGCCGCTGCCAACAGCCGCTCCAGCAGCGCCCGCGGGCCCGGGGACAGCCACTTCCATATGGCTGATCCTCCTCCTCTGCCTCCACGCCATCCCCAGCTCCTCAGACACCTCCCCTGGGTGGGACAGATCCCTCTGCTCAATCTGTCAGCTGGAGACCAACATTTGGGGAGTCCTGGAGCAACCCGACCGGAGCTGACATTCCTTGTGCCATGGAACGCTCCCAAGCCTCCTGATTCTGCTGGAGGCGGCCTGGCACCTCTCTCCTGGATTTTCTCAAACAAAATCATAGAACCACACGATCACTTCTATTTAGATCCATCAAGTCTGACAGTTCCACCACCACTGCCACGGCCACTGATGCCTTAGAAGTTTTAGATTTTGTGTTTTTCAGATTCTGAAAACTGCCCAGGGGTGCAGCTCTGAGCTCACAGGCAGGGTCACTCAGCTCTGCACACAGCAGGGACACAAAACAAATCCTTCTCCTGCTGCACACCAAGGACAACTTTCAGCCCCAAAGCACAACCAAGGGTGGCTGCAGGGAGGAACAAGAAGGATGGGACCTGACAGCTTGGAGCTGGAATTGGACAATTAAACCCCAAATGGACCAAAAATTACAAAAATGTAAGACCTTGTGACCGTTTGTCCACTTTGTGACCATTCTAAGTCTACCTTGGGTGTAGCCCTGGCCAGGTCCTTGTGCTGCCCAAGGTGTATCCTTAAAGGCCTTTCAATAAATACCTATTGGATTCTGTTAGCTCTGTCCAGTCTCTGATCCAGGTCAGTGTTCCCAAGGCTGGACACTAACACCACTAACCCATGTCCCCAGGTGCCACATCCACACAGCTCTTAAACCCCTCCAGGGATGGCTTCTGCTTGTTGATTACTAATAAGTTACAAATACTGCCTGGAGGCATTTCTGGCTCCTTCACTGCTCACATGACTCTTTTTGTACCATTAGGGGTCATGTTAAATTAAAACAAAATATTTCTTTTAGTTGTTAAAAAAATATTTATCCAAGTTTATACATTTTTGAATGTATTCTAACATAGGAAATTTTCCCAGAAATTTTCTACTACTTTTAAACACACTTAGATAAGTACATCTTATATACATGTGGGAAACATTTCCTTTTAAGAGCATCATTACCTGAAGAAGAATATATCCATAATTGCTTATACTCCAGATTTTGTGTGAGCCGCTCCAGCTGCGGAGCAGGGCTGGCACATCCAAGTGCCCTAACAAATATCTGGCATTTCCTGGCCCATCTAAACCATGGTCCCTCATCCCTACAGCTGTCTCATGGATGCCTGTACATCCACAGCCCAGTATCATCTTCCTTGCTCCCACATCTGCAGTGCTTTGATGACAGGACAGCAGTGATTCAACAAAGACCTCAAGAAACCCAGGGAACACAACCAACAGGCTTAGAAACTACATGGGGAAAGTATCAAACCTGACACTGATGCACATATCCTGCTTCTGCATCCTGCTTTATGCTCTTTTTTGGGGCTTAGACAACGATCTTTAAGCATCTAACATTGGGAACACAAGGTAGCTTATAATGTGAAAATTAATCCATGAAACAAATCTATGTATCTGTAATTAGATTAGTTTTTCAACAACTTGTCGCAATGATGGGGGAGTCTCAGTAAAACCTCCATTGTGCATTTTCTTTGCTCGTTCAGCTCACCTTCCTCTGCTATTTTAGACCATGGAGTCTCTGGAACAAAGGCCCATGTCAATGGTGGTGATTTCCTGCTCATCCTTCATGGAAAGGCAACAGCCAAATGTCATGTTCTTCTTTGGCTGTTATTTTTTGAATATTCCACTAGCTGATTATAAATGTACCAAGGGACAGAAATAATAACTAAAGGTGGTGTTTCTCTCCAACAGCTCTTGCACCCCAGCACTGACCTGCCCACACATCTGCCAGCCCAACTCTGATAACTGCACCAAGCAGAACGAGTGAAACCACTCGACTTCATTAACTGCAGCCTCAAGCAGGTCTCAAATTCACATCTGCAAAGGGGAAAGGCCAAAGCAATAACCACTTGTTACAGCCTTGTTACTAAGCTAATGCCTGTCTCTTACATTTGCTGAGATTTTGCCCAATTTATTGTATGCTTGCTAGATTATATGATTAAAACCATCACAGTATTTCTGTTCTCCCACCAAATGTTTTAAAAAATTACTTTAAACACTATGTTTCCACTTAGCAATGAGTTGCTATTAAAGCCACTGCATAAATATGAATGCACAACAATTTGTGGTTATCTTATGATTTTTTGGTAACTGTGCAAAACCTAACGGAATTAATTAACAGAGTTACAGAATAAAGAATAAATACTATAGCTATGTCAGCACTAACTTCTCAGTGACTCTCTGGGAGTCTGATGGGAGGTGATGTAGTTTTACCTCTGCTTAAGGAAGAGTTAAGACCTACTGAAGCAACCATGGAACACAACATTGTCCATTTATTAATTTCCCTTTAACAACAGAACACTTCACTGTGCTTCCAGCATTTTCACAAGCATTAAATCCACTTTTACAATGCAAAGATATCCCTCTTCAAAATTCCATACACTCTGTGGATTGAGAGATTTGTCTGTTTCAAACAGACACAGGTCATGTACTTTTTTTGTACACTCAACTGCCTATCCAGGAAAATTCCTGACAACTGAAGAATTACTGGGATTTTTAAAAATCCCAAGAAAGCAATGCTGAGATGATGGGTTGGGGAAGTGTTTTTTGAGTTCCCACTTTTCAGCATTGATTTAACTTTCTGTTTTCTCTTAATTCTCTTTTAACTTGAATTTAAAAGAAACTGTTGGGTGGGAAAGGGAAGGAATTGTTTCAACATCAATCATCACTTCAAGATTGTAGCTCAGAAAAAAAAAAACCCACAAAACAAAAACAACAAATCTAAGATTTCTATCGCATTAACAGCCCATGAAACATGAGATGTCCATACACAACAACCACCAAGCCATGGCATCTCCCACTGGTGACACACCAGAGTTTTGGAATCCCACCAGCACACGAGTGCCTCTGGAATGCACTCAGCTCAGCTGCATCCATCCTCCCAGCCCCTTCATCCCAGGGGTTCTGTCACCGCTGCCTGCAGTGACTGACACGTTTTCCTTGCTGCTGTTTTATAAACATGCTGCCTAATGACGGCATTTCACTGGGGGCTGGGCACTTCTCTGTGATGCCTTGTCACAACACAGGAGCGGCACAGGCACACTCCCAACCCTCCCCGGAGCTCCACCTCATATGAGAGGTTCCCAAGCAGCTCTCAGAATAGCTGCACTGCACAGAAAAATTCCAGAATCTGGAATTCTCCAACCTACTGGTATTATTTTTGTGTGTAGCTATTCAAATGTAATTGTACACACTTCAGGTAAGGAGACAAGACTTGTCCTAAAATTAATCTGTGAGATAATCAATGTACAGAGGTGACAAATACACCAGAGGCAAAAGCAACAGTAAAAAGTACATGATTTCATGCATTAATTGAATTATTAATATTGACCACCCTGAAAGTTTTCCCATCTTGCAGTTGTACAGTTCATTGCAAAAAAAACTTGAGAACATCTGTCCCACAGTAGCTGCTAAGTAATTGGTTTATTTTAATTAAAGTTTGACATAGTTTCTAGAGCTGGCACATTCTAGCATGTGTGGGAAGTTGGCAGAGAGCTCCACTCACCTCACACAGAGTGACTGGACTTGCATTGTGCCTACAGCTCAACAAGAAAAACGTGAAAATCTGGGGCTCTCAGGTGATGCTCAAGATGAAATCCTGGAGAAAAGGTGGCTGCCCACCACCCCTCAGTTTCCTGGGCAGACAGCAGCAGCCTTTGGCAGGACACGGAGCTCTGCAGGCTCGTCCTCGTGCACACTGGACAAGGCCAGCTGTGACCACCAGCCCTGACCGCAGCACCCCCAAGGGCCTGGACCACACTCTGCCTGCACTACAAAACAGGGGTTTTGCCACTTCTCCAAAGTGCATCTTCCCTTTCCATAACCAAACATAACGGATTGGTGGGAAACTCATTCACCAACTCTGCTTTGGCTGCCCTATCCAGCCGCTGAAGTCAGTTCAGTTTGGTGTTTCACTACCACCTCTATCACCCTGTTTGTTAACAACACCTGTTTGTCCTAAATACTTTCAAGAAGCTGCATGATGAGCAAATGGCACTGACAACTTCTCCTTCATACAGTACGGCCTCTGGGAATTGATTTTTCTACACATGAAGTTGTGCATTGGTAAAAGAAGGGGGAGAAAGTAATTTAAACCATCATTAGACTGGAAGGTGACACATACAAACATCTGGCTTCCAAACAGAAAATGGAAACTGATCTAAATTAATAGCCTTCCATACCTTAATGCACCTCAGATTTTTACTGTATACACATTAAACTGAAGTTTTAAAAATTTAAGTAATGTTAAACCACATCTACAATTTCCCTCTGATAGCTGGAACAGACAGATGGTTCAAGCCATAACTTCCCGTCTGAAGATGGCTCCTCTGGTTCCTTAAGTACTTCACCCTGGAGTTCTGTCAGGAAAAGCCTTGCTGGGATTCACCTTCCATATCTCTTTCTCAGGAAAAAAATATGAACCAATGGTCAACCCTCAGGGGCATGCTACAAAGTAAGTTTGCAAACTCCAAGATGCTTGTCACTAAATTATGTGTGTCTCTTACAAGAGCAATTTGCAGAAATGCATCATTTTCCCTGTACAATTGTGACAAGGAAGTACATCTAAAGGTATTCCAATTTTCTCTACATTCAAATGATTTTTTTACGTTTTAGTTTTCATTTTTCTATTAAAGACTAAAGTCTAAGCCAGCTAGAGATTACCACTGAGATTCTGGATTGGTCAGCTGCCCATTTAAGCCATTAGTGCTCCCTTCTGCTGAGGAAAAAACCCTATACAGTCATTTTTAGAACAACTTCTACGTTTTAATGTTTGATGTACATAAAGGATGCAATGTAGAAAGTGATCAGAAGACACAGTAGAACTAAACATCACTCAGAACTGTACATTAATTTTACTTATTCCCTTACCTGAGAAAACTGAAGAAACTCCTCTTAATCATCTTTGAGAAATGACTTGCTTTATATAATTACAGAAATTAAGTGCAGTAGGAAGCCACTGCTCAGGTGGGGTTTTTAGAGATCAAACACCCTTTTTTCCTTAAAAAATGTTAGGCTTTCAGGATCAGGCACATCCACAATAAAAAGGAATTCCCACAATCTATCTGTGCTGTATGTATCAGAAATACATTTGGTCGAACACCAAAAAGCAACAGTGCTCCAGCACTACACAGCACACTTTATCTTCTTTCCAATTTAGCCAAGAAAGGTGGAAAAATCTTCCTTAAATCTCTGAACCAATACTTCACATTAAAATATGAGGAGCCATGGAAGAAGCAGAATCATCCATATGCTGAGGGCATCCGCAAACAGAAAATGTTTTGGATTTTCCCTTTCTGCTTCCATCATTCCTTTCCTGCAGACCAGCAACATACAGAGGGGCTGGTTTGCTGAGGGATTTTGATTTGAATTTGTGTCAAAAGTGAATTTAAGCTTAGAGAGATTCTTAAGAGTTTCACAGAAGAACATAATGACACGTGCAACACATACCCCGAACTGCTGTGCCAAGGAAGAAAGGGAAAATAAAATATAATTTTACATTGGTCGCCTACGGGCCACGGTTTCTTCGCTCTTCTGTTAACAGCTCAGAATCCTCTGTGCTGTGAGAGCACAGAGAACTGTAACTGCCAATTAATGTAATGATATTTGCATACTCATTACCATGGTTATAGGGAACAGTGGTGCTCTCACTGCACAAGGGGGATGCAGAGGGGTGTTTGTTTGGCAGGCTGGGACTGGGAGAGAACTGAGGGGAGCCAAGGAATTATAACCTACTGCAACACCACAGCTCCTCTGACTGCCTGTGCACACTTCCCAGAAAACATGCAATCCATATTTACCTATAAATTATTTGTTATATAACCCTGTCTCCTTTGATTATTGCTTTCTTTATGCCTTTTTTGTCACCAGTGACCAGTTACAACAGTGTGAACTCACAAACTCTTTGCCTTTTATCTTCCATCTACTTCCTGTATTTTTTATGATAACCATATGCTGGATTATTATTTAATTATGATTAAAAAATAAACTTCCAAATGTAGGTTACTTTGAAATGAATTACAAATAACTCAGATCTGCAGCTTTTCTCACAGTTCACTCAGCATTTCCTGTCACACACCTGCTCACCTGCACTCAGGATTTGATATTAAAGTTTATGCAGACACACACACATCCTTCCATAAAGAACTAAATTCTTGTCCAGAACTACTCACTGCTTCTTCCAAAAACAATCAAGCACCTTTTAAAATCTCCTAAGTGTATTTGAAGAAATACTTTTCAAATCACGGCACTGTGGTTAGTAAAGATACCAGAATATCCCCAGGGCATCCTGGTTCCTGAATAAGGCTATTCCTGAGGTTCTGTTGCCAGTGTTGCCGTCATCAAAGCACAAAGTCCTGTATTCCCTTAGAAATGCCAAAGATTCTCCATTTCCCAGACAATGTCACATAATTGAGATACTATTGCACTACACTGTAAATAGCTAATGCTTCATCTCCAGTAATAAATACCTACAGCCTATGTAATATTTGCATTTACAGATCTCAAAACTTAAAGTGTCTCATGGAGAATCTTAAAAAAAAAAAAAAAAAAAAAGGTGCCAGGACTGGCAAAATCAGCTCCAGGGAAGTGGCTAATCCAACTACCACCTCTGTGCTATGCTCACCTCATCCCATCACATCTGGAAATGCATCATCCCACAGGATTTGATTGTTGTTCTCTCCTTCAGTTTTGTTTTGTGTCTCCCACTTCAGATATTAAATTTTTTAATCATCTTCTTTTGATGTTGTCTTAGTTTAATTTAAAAGCAATACAAATACATCTGGTTTACAAGATCTTTATCACCACAATATCTTATCACCTCATTAGAGTAATTTGCAAAGGCTTTTGTCCCAGTTGATACCAGAAAGGATTATTTTTACCTTCAGGTTCTTTTCCCTTTCTCAGTCTCTTTATGAGCTGCTGTACCTCATCTCTGGCCACTGAGGGAAGGTCCTGGCAAACAGGGAAGTTTTGCAACACTACAAAAAAAACCCATCAGGCTCAGGCTCAGACTGTCTTTGGCTGCTGACCAAAAATGTTTTTATCTCCAGCTCTCACTAACTTCCTTTGGTCTTTTGGTTACAAGAACTGCAGCTGCTTTGGGAGGTTATGAATGAAGAAGGGGACCCTGCCTGGGCCCTGAGCTGTAACAGAGCTGCTTTGCACTGAACTGGGATGAGAAGCAAACCAGGAACCACACCTATCACTAATTCATGATTCGCCCCCCCTTCTTAAAATCTGGTGGCTAATCACACCTGAAAAAAGAACGCACAGAACAGGGCAGCTGCTGCAAATAACAAGCCAGAAACTTATTCTTGCAACCATCGTGGGCCCAGAATATTATCTGTGTCTGAACACCCACCAGCACAAAGGACTACAAACTCCAGGGCAAATGACACTCTGCATGTGTTGCAATTTTTTGCAGGATGAAAGATAAGCCATTGAGGTTTGGTGAGCCCCATATGCTACCATGTAACACCCCAAGGCATTCCAAGGGCTCTAAAGAGCCCCAAAGTCACTGTTTTCTTTGATCTTGGCAAACTGTTAGTCAGCAATGAAGGAGATCAAAGAGATGATCCCAAAAATTAGTTTATCAGAAGGATTCCAGTAGAATTATTCTATTCAACTGTACTGAGGCCAGAACCATGGAACTGGTATAGTGTTACCAGGTCAGCATTTTAAACATGATGGTGACAAGGAACAGGTAAAAACCAGATGAGTGTTTCTAAGATCAGCATTCTTCAGAGAAGTGGTAAATTAAGGTACTCTCGACCTGTTTCCAGCTCCTCTGATGACAGAAAACACTTGAATAAAGCTACTTTATTCAGAATCTGAGTTATTTTCTAGTAATTTTTTAAAAATTCAAATTAAAATTATTCTTCTGAGAAGTGAAATTAGATTTTTTTAATAGGTGAGAAATCATTATCCACCGCAAAACAAGCAAATAATAAAAGCCCAGTGTGTCAAAATAAATTTTCATCTTCCTCCCTGCTTCATGGTATGATGTCCAAGAAAAATCATTTAATACTACTCCTATGAATTTGTAATTTCATCCCAGAAAGTAAAGAATAAGATAAACATTTTCTGTTTGTTTTTCACTTTCACAGCAACACCATCCTTACTTGCTTCTAGATGGTCACATTTTGCTGACATTTACAAACATTTCATGTTGATCTTACATGGGTCACATCAATCATCTATACAGTTTCAATGACACTTTGTTAAATAAACTGTCATGAAAGATTTATAGAGAATTTGATAAAAGTAAAGAAGATGTAGTTTAGCTTTTAAAGATGCATTACCCCTTTTCTGGGGTGTAATATCAGCTCTAAAATACCATTAAGCTTTTCTGGCAGGAGATGAAGTGAGAAAATAAAATGCACTCTTTCATCAGCACCACTTATTTGCATCTTTGTGCTCCTACAAAACAGTGGGAGAACAGAGCATCTGGAGGGAAAGAGAACTTCACCCCACTTTGTGTGTTCTGGTTGTCTCTCCTAATGCTTGGCAGAATCCATTCATGGTCTTATCACATTATTTGAGCAAAATCTGCCTCCAGATTAAAAAAAAAACCCCCGAACTCTACTTCAGATTAAAATCTCTACTGACAGTAAACTGATATTCCCAAATTCCCTCTCAAAACAGGGAGGGAATGCTGCAGACAAGCAGCACTGTTTCATTCAAAGCCCTTCTTCAGATAAATGTGGCCAGAGCAGCTCATTAAGACGCATTTAAAATTTTCAGACTTTACTGTCTTACATCAATTTAATATTTGAGAGCAGGGTACAAGAGTCTCACTGTTGCGGAGGGCTTTAATCATATTTCATTCACCAAGAAGAACCAAAGTTTGACCAAACTTTTCAGCAGTCTTCCAGCCCTGAGTGA
Source organism: Cettia cetti (assembly GCA_013401135.1). Classification (NCBI taxonomy): domain Eukaryota; kingdom Metazoa; phylum Chordata; class Aves; order Passeriformes; family Sylviidae; genus Cettia; species Cettia cetti. Next base: position 82,352 of record VZUI01033833.1, read on the forward strand.
TGCAGATACAAAAGCAATTATTTGTTCCACCTTCCAGTTACCTGCAGAGTCAGCTCAGCTCCTCCACAGCAGCTCCACTTGTTATGGAACACCAGCCAGGAATACAATGTGGAAAGACTTCTCCACCATTTAGGATTGAAAAATTACAAGTGATGAAGTAACACTTGCAGGAAAAAAGACTAGGAATCTTTCCCTTCTCTTAAAGGCCATTAATTTTTGCAACCAATGGGACAACATGATACATTCCTCAAGAACTGCTGCACTTTTGTGTGCGATGCCTCATGACCCAGGCCCTGACACAACCTGTTCCCTTCATGTCGTTATCCCACACCAAAAGTGTCACATGAAAGGTCAACAGTGGATAATCCCGCTCTTAAATTATACTGGATTCCCTACAAAGTATCTGTGAGCAAAAGGCTGCAGGTATAAAGCACTCAGCCCTGGCACATCATGCTCCCAGGAGTCTGTTGGAGTTCTTTCTTTAACATTACACAGTTACTTAGAAGATTTTCTTCCTCACTGTCTTCCTCCACCTATACTTTATGCATCGTTACCATAAATACAAAATTCATGGCCTAAGTTCAGATCTATCTGGACACTAAGAGCGCACTCTCCTTATGTTATGATTATCTTACAGTCTGAGGACCTGAGACCTTTACACAGGTATCTTCAATATCTATCTCACAATAAAAAAAAGTGAAACTGCTTTGTTCCCCTGGCATCTCAGGGCTGACCTCACACAAGCCAACACCTTCACCACTCCATCCCTCCAGCCCAGTAACTCCTCCATTCCTCACTGCATCACCACCAGGGCCAGTGACTGAAATTGAGCTTACACAGCTCCTTTTGGTGTCTCAAAAAACCCCCGAGTTCATCTCTGCAGCCTTTAGGGGAAAAGCATCTCGATATTTGGGGTGCATCCATTCATTTTTCATGGAGAAATAAGGACAATGCACACACTGTACCTGTTCGGTGTCACAGAGTCCCTCCCATCAGCCAGAGCTAAAACCTTGGGCAGGTTCCAAACACCCAGAGCTGCTCCCCGTGCAGGGAACATCACAGATCTGCCTCCTGCAGAATTTCTGAACTGACTTTGCTCTCAGCAGTCACTCATTCAGAGGGAACCTGACTCGGTGTTTTCAAAAAAACCCACAAATCTGATCTGCAGCCAAATCACAACAGTAAGTGGGAACTCAACTACATTAATTTGTAGATATTGTAACTACTACATTACCAGCAGTGTTCCCAGATACTGTGAATTCAAATAAAAAAGGCTTGGAGTTTGAAGGCAGCAATTTACTTGGTTATTCAATACATCTGTCAAATATATTACAGAGTGGTAAATGAATAAATATTGGATTTCAATTGCTATGACTAGAAATAAATGGGAGCCATTCTCTGAGCAGCAGCACTGTGAGCTACAGGCTTTCAGTGGAGGCTTAGTTAAAAGAAAAGCAGCGTAATTAGAGTAATTCCTATATATTCTGAAAAAATATCAGTTTGTGATGTGATAGATCGAGTAACTAAAACAAAATTGTCTCTATTTTACCACACCATGCAGTCTTCAAGAAAACCAGCACCCTAACCCAGGGATATATTCCAATGGGATATCCCAGGGAGACCCTCATGGTTCAACACTTGAGGGCCAAATACACATTTCATGCTGAAATGAGTATTCCAAATGTTTTCAAATATCTTGGAAATAACTTACAGGCATTCAAACATGGCAGAACTAGATGCATTTAAAATTGTTTAGATCAATGATATATTAATGACTGCTTACTGGGTGAGATGCTAAATTATGTAATTTTATAAATAGATATAAAACTCTTCTTATTAATATTATTGTGTATAAATTACTCAAGTCACACTTATGACTAATGAAAATTACATTATGAAATTATCACTATTATATAAAATTATTAGCTAACATTTTAGCTAATACTTTACTAGTGGATATGCATACGAAAAGGTGACAGGAGGGCCCAACATCCCTAATTGTTCTGCAGCCAGTGAAAAGCTTTAACAAAAAGAGAGAAAAGTCTCTCGCCATGACAACAGACTTGTGAGCTGTTCTGCTGAAGTTTCCTTCAGATCTGCAACAACTTTTAAACTGTCACATGCTCTGAAACAGGAAATCACACAAATCACCCACATTCTAATGAAGTTCAAAGTTGCAAGAGAAGCGGAGGAGCATCCTCAACCTCCCAGCACGGAATTAACACGTCAGTCTGGAACAGACACACAGGATGTGCTTTAAACCACCCTCATGACAAGTGATTTAATACAGAATATTGGTGTGAAGCAGCATCAGAGAAAGAAAGCAAATGGCTCCTCCTCATTATGGTAACAAAGACAATTAATAGTCATTGACTGCTTTGACTCCACATTCTCTGCTGCTGGGGAAAGACAAGGCTCTACTACCCAGACAGATCTTCCACCCTAACACACAGAAACCCTCCTTTCATAATTCCAAATTAACCAAGTATTATTTAACTGTTTCACCACAAGCCCCAATTTTGACAGTCTGACTCTCCAGGGACACCTTGGGTTACATCTTCTTAAAATAAACCCCTGGCTTAACAACTTTGGTATTTCTGGGAGGACATAATAAAGACTCAAGAACTGAACAGTCCTTACAACCACTCCTGTAACAGCAAGGATTTGACTAAACTGCCTGCATATTGCAGATTTCACTCCACCAGTTCTGGCAGGGCTTGGCACATCAAAAACGATACAAACAGGTTGAAATCCTGCCTGTTGTCACCTACCTGTGTCCAAGCTGATGCCCACTGAGCCATCCCTTTGCTGGGCCAACGGGGAATGCCACTGCCAACCTTTCAGCTCATGAGCATCATTTCAGCAGCTAAATCCTCTGCTGATGCAGGGATGCAGCTCTGGGCTGCTCCTAGAGCCTCATGGTCAAGATGATCAGTGGCCTCATAGTTTGACATTTTATATTTTCCCAGTCTTTATCAACGAGTGTTACAGGCTGCTGAGGGAACTACATAACAGGATTAACTAATGGCAATAACCCTCTTTTGTCAGAGAGGATTACTGTCATTCAGCACTGGGGGAAACTGAAAACCAGGAGTTCCTTTTGTGGTATTTATTTAATATTCTACTCTGTAATCTGTTTGCAACAGTATTAGTGCAAAATGTCATGGGAAGATGTAAACACTCACCAGATTCCTTTTTGTACCTACAAACAAACCAAATAAAAAACAAAAAACAGTTTGTTTCCTGTCGCTCAAGCCGTTCCAAGATCCTGATGCTCTATGTTATTTAACATTTTCAGCTGACTTTGGGGACATTGTAGATTGCTCTGATGAGGCATGTTCCAGTGTCAGCCAACAGTTTATCCCTGGCACGCTTGTCAATCAAAATAAAACCAACAGACGGCTTTCTTTGTTTCAAATGAGCTTTCCCTGGTCATTAAAATTCACTTTTTATTACAAAAATCACCATTTGGAGAAAACAAATTGAAATGTTTGTGGTTCCTACTGAATCAACTCCTACTGGAGTTGACTACTGCAGAAGAAACTTGAAAACATTAAAAAAAGCATTATTTCAGCACCTCTGTGCTACCCTTTCTTGGCCTCTCTGTGGCCTGGTAACTGCAGAACGGCCATTTCATACAAACCCTGTAACCAACATTTTGGCACTGGGATGGCATGATTTCCTTTAGTGCTCTCAACAGCAGGATATAAAAGTCTGGAAAAATAAAATTTTCCTAGGATTGGGCAGCAAGAGGCAAGGCACATCTCTTCAGAGAACATAAAAATGCAATAGTTATTGACAGACTACTTTTTAGAAAACATTAGGTTTCCTATGCTAAATATTGAGGAAATCATGCTCTCTTAGATTAGATTTGTAAACTTACGGAAAAAGCATAGAAGTCAATAAAATTACATTTAGAATATGCATTCCTGGCAAAAATAAAGTGCTTGCAGCAACGCCAACTTAATATTTGGGAGATAAATCAAGAGGCCATCCAAATACATCCTGACAAAAAGCCATGATTTCCAACCAGCCCTTGTGACACAGAATGCAGCCTGATGATTTGTAATGATGTACAAATCATGTAAAGGAAGCCATGATTTTATCTGAAGTTTCCACATGAGTAAGAGTTTAGACCGCTGCAAATACCAGATTTCCTTTTCCTTTTTAATAAAAGTTTATTAAAAAGCCTGAATAAACAAGGTTTTGAAATCATTATCTTCCTTCTCTACAGGGAAATTGTGCATATAGCCTCTAATTTTGTCAATTATGAGCATGTGGGATTTCAGTTATTATAAACACACTTTCCTTCCACTGACGTGATTCAAATCCCATCCTACAGATTGATTTGCAGCCCTTAAAAACACTCTTTTTTTTGGTTAACAAGAACCATCCTCTACAACTGTCCTCAGAATAAAAAAGAAAAATGAGCATCTTCCACAGACCACACTTTAAACACAGAATCTACCCACTTTAAAAAAAAATACCTGAAATGGTCTAAGGTGTTGCCCAGGGCAGTACATTTTAAGACAAAATGATTGCTGTAATTTAGAAGAAAAGAGGACAACAAACAAATGTGCAAAACTTAATCCTACGTAACTGACATAATTTGCACAGGAGGCTGCAAAAACCCAGGCAAATTTCTATTAATTGTGACAGAATACCCCTTTTTTCTCACATCAAGTTCATTAAGAAAGCAAAAAGCAGTATTTGAGTACAAACCCAATCCTGTTTTGTGTCTTAAACGCCTCAACTGCATTTTCCACTCTCTGTGAGACACTGTCATAAACCTTCCTACAAAGAGGACACGTGAGACATTGACTGCTTCACCTCTGTCCTCCCTGCACTGCTCCTCTTTTGGACGAGAAAACTGGATGAATTTGACATAATTCGCCCCTGACGGTTCCATGTAGTCTGTTATCTCCTGGATGCTCACAAACTGTTTACTAATCACAGCATATTTCTAGTTGAGTGGTCTATAATTTCCAAGCTTTTCCTCCTCCTTCCTCCCCTCCTCTCTGCTGGTACCTCACTCATCCCTCCATGACTTTCCCAAGCAAGCCATTAATCACTCCGACACCTCATCCACCATCCCTTAACTGCACAGCACCAGACCCAGCTGATTTGAGAACATCTACCCTAAATAAGCTTTCTGTCACACTTGTTTTCTCACTCGAGTTTAGCTCCTGCTCTTCTGTCACTGCTGTTAATTGTGTCAGACATCTCATCGCAGGTGACCTGAAGCCATGAAACTCTTCCATCTTCCCGGTACCACCTGTTGCGGCCCTTCCCTTCTCACTGCAGCACATCAGCCTCGTTTTCCCGGGATGGACACGTGGAATGATTTCCTCTGGCTCTGGAAGGCCTCGCTGATGGCATGTCCCACTGTTGTCTGCTCTTTCCCATCCTGTCCCCTGTGCTCGGGCTGCTCTGCTCCATCCCAAGCGCCTTCCCTGAGCTCCCTCGTTGCCACACTGTGCCCAAGACTGTCAGAGCGAGATTCTAACTCACCCAATCTCACCTCCTTCCACAGCTGCTATTTTTACTCTGCAAAGGAATCATTTGTATTTATGCTCACATTAATTTTTTTTTTAAGGAACTGCAAGGTTTCTTGAAAATTTTACCCTTCTACTGCCATGGAGTTGTTACTTCTTCATCCTAATACACCAGTCTGTATTATTTTAAGGCACTTTATTTATTTCTTCTTCCACTTGTCATATGGCTTGTTAATTCTTGTTCACTCTCTCACCCTATTTCTACTACATTTTGACATTCTCAACTAGCTTTTTACCATAAACTTTACTTTAAAGCTGCTTTATCTTTTTTATAGATATATATATATATATATGTACATTTGGGGGGGGCGGGGTGGGGGGCACGCATATATAAAACATTCTAGCACATGCTGGTTATGTTTGGCCTGGAAAAAAAATTCACATCTCCACAAAATCCTGTGCTTTAGATGATTCTGCCTGAACCCACAGGAACGCTTCCTGCTTTGGTGGCCTTCCAGAGAAGCCACCATCCCACCCAGTGCCCTTCTCCCACATCATCTCCCTCCAGAGCTGCACCTTCAGGCAAGCCCTGTTTTAAAGGCAACATCTCTTCTTTAGTTGTCTTTGCTTTCCAAACAAGCCACATCCTTTATAATAACATCCCAGTTTTGTGAATTATCTGATCAACTCTCTTACATAACTACCATAAATTATGATCATATACTGATATTTTTGCTGCTTTTCCTGTTTATTTCCTTGTCCTACTGAGATTACAACACAGCTGTAAGTTGATCTGGAGCCAACTCACCACCCTGTTTCTTGTACCCACTCTAAAAACATTAACAATAACCTCATATCTCTGTTTTTTGCCATCCCACTCTAGTGCTAATCTAGAATCTTAGCAAGTTCATACATAAACACACACAGCAACTTTCTCAGACTGAGAATTCCAATGAACATGTTTATTTCCCTCTGTTATTAATACTTCCACTCGTTCAGAACAGGTTAGACAAGGAAGAAACTAGCAGAACAAACAATAATTCCTAAATCACACTATCAGCAGAGTTCCTGATCCACTGATGGAGGTATAACCACCCTGCTTCTTGCAGAAATAATTAATTACAGCCTGTGCACAGTCCTCCACTTGGGAAATGCAGCAAAACCTGTGGGCTCAAAGGTACACCAACCTTAGCCAGAGTTTGTTGAAGTCTCTGAATGCAGTGATATAACCCACAATGTAAATGCCGAGTTACCTTTCTCATCTTGTCACTCAAAGCCTCTTTACTTCCCTGCACACTCACTCCTGCCACCCACCCCCCTCCATTTCCACGCCCCACTACAGGCTGCTCCTGGCCCTTCCAGTTTTTTTTTTCAGTTCCAGCTACACATTTCCAAAGCAGCACATCTGGCAGCTCCCTGTAGCTCTCTCACAGCACAAAATGACTGATACAATACTGATCCAGGAGCACTGCTGCTGTCCTGCAGCTGCCACTGGGATGGAGTAGTCAAAGTCTGCAAGGGTCCACCAAACATGAGGAGAGCCTGTCTGCAATGCAGCTGTCAAACAACTATTGCAGCACTGGGTGTGAGTTACCCTGATCTCAATCCGGCAAGAGAACAACAGCAATTCTACAACACTTTACTTTTCCTCGTAAATATTTCTTACTCTGTTTATGACCATTTTGTTTAGCTCCCACCCTCCTGCTGAATTCTATTTAACAGGAATTAGGAGTTTGTCTTCCCCAAGCTGTGCTTCATTACAGCCATTCAGCCAGGGAGCTTCTCTTCTCTTCTCTAATGATTTACTTTTTTAGGCCATGCTAAACTTGTGTGCAGTTAAATTAGGAACATTACTTTTACTTAAGTAAAGAACAGAAGAAAGAGACCAAATGTTATGCTGCAAGACTTTTCTCTGATACCACATATATGTCCTTAAAATTGAATTTATTCTGCATGTTTTCAAAAACATGTCAGCATGCATCAATAAATTTCATTGAAAAGCAGGATTGTCTAGAAAGCCAGTATTTTTTTATCCATAGAGCTTTGACTCCAGATAAAAAATATTTAATTTGTGAAGTAATAATGCTGTAACACATAATACTGTTACTCTTAACTAAACCAAACAATAAATATTTGTAAGCTCCAATGACACACTAAGCTCCAAGCTCCGTTGCAGTCTCTTCTGGAAATCATACAAACACAAACTGTTGATAAGACCTCATTGGATTATTCTGGAAAAACAGCAAGAGAACAATACTTTAATTTGCTATTACAATGACAGTTTTCTTCACATATAATCCTTTAACATTCCCATGTTTCACAACACTGACTTTTATGTAACAGAAATAGATTTGGATCTGGGGCACCCTCACAATATCCCTTTTTGAAAAGCTGTCAAAATTCTGAAAATTCAGATTTTCTCAGATTTAATTTGGATGCCATATACCTGTCTTTTTATTAACATCCTTTCCCACTCCCAGGATTACACATGTGATAATCAGCACTGGCAACTCCCTTTAAATTTGTACAGTGAAGCCAACTGAGACCTTTGCTCAAAAACTGACTTAAATTCCTGCTTGGATCTCCTCCTCCTCTAAGGTTGAAGACCTCCATGGAGATGACCAACCACCCAAAATGATGTAATTTCAGAACTGAGGCTGCTTATGCAGCTTGAGTTCTGCAGTCCTGTCATAGCCCAACTACTGCCCTTCCCAGCCATCCCAAAGGACACCTTTAGGATGGACACCCAGGGCACCCTGTGGGCTCGGGCAGCCTGGCCTCACTGCACTGCTCTGCAAAAAATAAGCATTTATGAGCATTTAAAGGATCATTTCCCAGCTCCTCTGTCGGTCACACACATGCACACACAGCCTGGACTACAGGATGGGTCATTAAACCTAAGATAGACAGGGCACAGAGTTACTGGGACAGAGACTGGCACAAAGTGGTGCAACAGATGTTGGATAAAGTTTCAGATCCAAACAAACCTTCAAGAACTGTTTCAGAGGACGCAGAAAAATACTCACTGGGAAGCATAATTCATAGCTGCGTTCCAGAGTAAGATTGAGAGAAGCTTAGAAGAAGTCAGCCCTGGGTTTGGAGATCCTGTGATGCCCCTTCAGCCCTGTGGCACTGGCAGGCTCAGGATGGGCTGGAGCAAGGGCTGGTGAGAGCTGTGCTGCAGCTCTGCTGAAATCACCACAAGACAAAGTAGACACAGTTCTAACTAGGAACAGCTGTTATTTTCCAATTAAAAATCACAAGACCAAAATATTAATTTATTAGGCAAGTGTTCAGTTCACACAGTCACAACTACAACCCTCAGCAATATATTATTTTTTTTTAAGAGAGGCTGTTGGGATGTCTCTGGCATAAATAATTTAATGTGACAAAACAGTTTATTGTTTGCTGCTGATAGGCAAACAATGCTGTTCCATATTGTGAAATACTGGCTCAACATGTAAAGAACTGTAAAGGATTTTCCTTAGCGGGGCGAACAAAATCTGTTGACATTTTTCCAACTGTTTTACCTAATAAAGTATTAGCTGAGTTAGGCTTTGAGAAAGATTATCTTCTGCTATCATAGAAGTAAGTTAATAAAGTGACAATAACAAACTGATGTATCTGTCAAAGTTTATAGATAAGGATGTCAAGCTATAGGTTATCAGCCTACAGAACTGACACTGTTCATATATCACAGCCCCCCAACACACACTCTGTCAGCATTGTTTATTTTCAGTCAGGAGTTAAATAATGACCATGTACTAAAAATGCCTTTGGGGAACTGCTTTGTCTTACACACTGTTCACCTGTTTACTTCAGAGTAAGTTTTGACTTGCTTTTATTTAATTTTCTGTTTGAACAGCTGGTATTTATCAACTTCAAATGGACTTCAGGTCAATACACTGCAAAAAATTTTACTGCCTTTTCTGCACTTGCGGCACACAGAGCCTGTAAAATGCTGATGAGAACAGTTCCACACCCAGCCCAGCTCCAGTGGGAGCCAGGGAATGTCCTCCATACCCCTGAAACCAGGGCAACACTGGGAGAGAAAACACAGAATAGGAGCAGGTTTCCAAGGGTCCAGCCACAGAAATCACACCCACTTTGTACAGCCCATCACCACCACCAGCCTCTACTCCTTCCTATTCTTCCTGTGTGTGTTTTTAACACTATTCAAGCCTGGTTATCCAGAAAAAGACAGGAGATGCTATGGGAATTGGGGTTGCTTTTTGGGTTTTTGTCTGTGGTTTTGAAACAGTCAGTGGCAGACAATGCAGCAAGTTCTGCTGAAGTCAGAGACGAGGATGGAAAGAAGACACAGCCATGGAGGAGAAAGCCACCTAGTTTACTTGCTTTCATCCAAAACACGTGAAGAACTCTCCATTTTTTTCATAAATATATAATTATTCTTATAAAAACTATTCCTGAAGAAATTAAGAAACTAGTTAGATTAAGTGAGTTTAAAAAAAAAAGAAATCAAAATGAGAACAGAAAAATTAATGTCTGGCTATAACCAGGAACAACATAAAGGGTTTCCATCTATTTATTCTTTTTTTCCTCTCTATGCCAGGCAGGGTGACTGAAAGATAGTATTCTACCAGAAATCACTTTCTGGAACTGACAGCTCTACCTGTCATATTTGACGAAGCAAAAAAGAATGGGAAAGATCATGAATTCTTAATTCAAACAAGTTTCTATTACTTTTTTTTGGAATCATTGTCTGAGTATGGATCTCAAGATAAGGGCTAAGAATTAACATATTACTCTCAGAATGCTTTTTCTAATCAGTGGATTTTTCTTACTACTACAGTACTTTTTTAAAAAGGGAACTGCAATAAAAGGGCACATTTAGAATCGCCATTAATTAATGGCAGGAAGAGGGGAAGGGATTGGGGGAGTGGGGAGGTGAATGACACCACCTTAAGCTGCTACTGACAGTTCACCTCCCTCAACATTAAATTGGCCTTTCTAGGCACCAAATTCAGAGACCTGAGTTTTATGAAGTCATGCAGGACTGAGGTATGAGGGTTTCCATGACCCCCTACTCCTGTTCAGAAGAGCAAATAATATGGTTATTGGGCATGAAGACAAAAACACTACTTCATCTGGTAACTCCTAGTGCTGTATGACCTTTAACCAAGATTAGAGATCCTAATTCTCCTGAAGTCAATTTCAGCAGATAGAAAAGAAAGTCATCTAAAAAACTGTTTTTAAAAAATCATTCATCATTTAATGAACCATTTGCAAATAAAAACCTTTCTTTTGCAGTCATTTAAGTTCTAATCCAAATCAATCACTTATTCTAGGACAGTCAGGTTAACTTATACACCCGAAGGAATAAAAAGAGCTGATTTACACAACCAACAATTTTAAATACAAGCTATTATATGGCAGACTCAGAAAAGCCAAGTGCGCAGCAGAGATCTGGGTGTCCCAGCTCCTGCTGCAACTTGAACAGCAAATAAAAATGATCTGTTTTCTCAGACTGAAGTCACTCTATCTCAATAATGCTTTACACTCCTTTTACAGAAGGGACTTCAGTCCCTTTACAGGTAGGACAACTACAAAAATCCCTGCAACATTTGCCCATATCATGGAGTAAGAGACTCCAAGACCTCCTGAGCTTTGCTCTGGAAACTTTTCCACAGGAGCCCAAGCTATTGTGTGAGAGGAACCAGGGGGTGCCAGAGGAGTTGGTTGCTATGGTGGCATCTCATAAATCATCAGTTATTGTCTGTTATTATGAAGGTGACAGCCTCATAAAGAGATTTGCATTCTCGGCTAATTTTAAGATTTTTTTTTTTTTTTTCCTGCAGACATCATTTGCTTTGTAAAAGAAATGTCATGACAACCAGAGAACACTTAAGCTTGTTATCGGGTAGTCAGGCAGCCGCTTGGCCCCCATCACTTTGGCATTTGAGTATTGGAGCCTCTTTTGCATTATTGAGTAGTTTATCTTTACAGTTCATAAATATATTTCTGAACGTGGGGACAGCATAATAGGAGGACGAGGGAAAGTGATGGAGGGCTCCTGGTTGCCACGGCAACCTAAACTGATCAATTCCCTGTCACTGTTTTAAAAGAGGCACCACTCTCCTGTGGCCCCTGATGCTAATTACAAATGCAGGCCCTTCGCTGGCATGTTCAGCTTCCAGATTAAAGCAGTTCATGCCTAATTTATCATTTAACATGTCCTCCCACATTTGTAGGGCTGTACGGAATGAATAACAACTTCACTTGTTTACAGCGTTTTCAACTTAATTTCACTAATTAGTTTTGCAGTTGCAGGAATCCGAGGGAGCCCAGAATGCCGGGCACAGGCAGGGAATGGGCAGGGAATGGGCAGATGGACAGGCAAGGTCACCCCCCCATGCCACCTCCAGGCTCTGCCACCCACGACCCCCACAATCAACACATCATATATTTATTTATTTATATCCCTCTTATTTTCAATCATGCTTCAAGTGACTGGGAGACCTTTTATGGGAATAGAAAAAAAATTATGGAAAACCTGGTTTAGCTTCGTTGTAGAAGAGTTCATGCTGTCACGTGCAAAGTTTGAGATGAAAATGCTGCTGGATTTACGTTGAAATTTGACACTATCTGGCCATTGACTGTCTTTCCAGCCAAACTTCTACTGCTTCCTTTAAAGATTTTATGGAAACTGAACTTTCAATGTGTGTTTCAAAACTTTCCAAACTCAGGTCACTCAGGATGTTCTTCCACATCTTTGTAACTGGCACTTGTGCCTTGGAAAACCCTTTCCCACTCTCTGCATTCCAGAACAACATAGAACAGAGTGTGAAATCTCTACAAGGAAAACTAAAATGTGCTGGACCCAAAATGCTCTCAGTCACGACAACAGTAATTACTCAGACATATAGGAAAATAAACTTACTTAAGGAAGCCAGCAATGATGAAAGTCAAACTCTAGTGTCCTAATATCTTGGAAAAGTCTCTGTCTGACCTTTCTGCTCTCACGAATGATATTATAAAATCTGTATGTTCCAAAACTACTCCGTAATTTGAAATTAAAAAATAATTTTTAAAAAGGCTGGAAACTGTAAGATTCATCTCTGGCAAAGGGAAGAGTTCTGTGTTTGAGCACTGCCACCCCCAGGGAGTCCTGGATGAAGGAAGGGATTTTGGTTCCTTGGTAATATTTGCACTGTTGCAGTCACAAAGGAGATCATTTGACAGCCTCTGCCCCAGGCAGCTCCTCCCTGTCATCAGTTTTACAAAAGGGCTCCTTCCCAGAACTCCTGTTAATCAACAAAAATTATACATCCACAGAAAGTGCAAAACCCTTCAGAGGGTCTCGGAGGGCCGGGGAGGCAGCGCTTCCAACTGCTGCTCACGGCGGCAGCTGCGGCGGCACAGCCAGCCCAGCCCGCGCTCACAGGTGCTCCAGCTCGCACCACCAGCCCGATTTCTGCGCTTCCCCACAGCCAGGGCACGGCCCCACGGCCAGGGCACGGCCCCACGCCCAGGGGACGGCCCCACGGCCAGGGCACTGCCCCACGGCCAGGGGACGGCCCCACGGCCAGGGGACGGCCCCACGGCCAGGGGACGGCCCCACAGCCAGGGCACGGCCCCACAGCCAGGGCACGGCCCCAGGCCGCATTTCTAAGGGAACACGGGCAGCTCGGAGCAGTGAGAAGCCATCTGGACACAAGAGCCACAAGTGGAGCCTGCCTGATTGCGCTGGGGCTGAGCGAGAGGACAAAGCTGGGCGTTGAGCAAATGCTGCTTCAGCTTTGCACAGAGCTCTAGTGCAGCTCCACACAAATCCCAGATTCAAGGGCATTCCAAGTCCTCCAGTTGTAGCGCAGAGAGCATAGGGATGCATGAATGAGAACGCACCACTGCCGGTAAGAGTGGGAGTTTGTTTCTAAAAATAAATAAATAGATAAATTAATAAATAAATAAACAAATCTGTAACAACAAAACTTTTCTCATGTATGATCTACATTCTCTGTCATTTGCATATGTTTTGTCTTCTATTATTTAGCCCATAATACCCTTAGTGAATACTACAGGGCAAGGCCAGACCTCTGGCAATCGGTAGCGCTAAGCACGGCTTAATTCTACAAAAACAACCCAAGAAACAGCAAGTCTAGGTTCTTTTCCCCGATAAAAAATTGTCATTTATTTTAAACACAAAAAATGGCTAAAAATTCCACAGAAAAAAAAAAGAGCTAGCTTGAAAATCATTCTATATTAGCACTGTGTATGTCTATGACTACAAATACTCCTGTGACAAGATAAGCACAAACCATTTGCTTGTTGTATCAATTTCATTCTTCAAAATTTTGAGATGAAAAGCACCATTTCGAGGGAAAAGCACCATTTGTGAGGGACACCTTTCAAAAACTGCTGTAACACAGTAAAGCATAGGCCATGCAACAGTAGTTCGCATCCTCCTTCTGGAGAGTATCCTTAAGACCAACATCCATTCTTTAAAATACTTACTAACACAGAGAAACCCTCCTTTCCCATCTCCTCCCTACAAATACGCCCAATTCCATTAAAGGCAATTGCATCAATTGCATCATGCTGTTTAAGTAGAGAGAAAAGCTTTTTTGTGCCAGCACAAACCAACACCAGCTATTGACTCACTACTCCAGTGCTTCTGCCTGTTGGTACATCCACATCATCCACCAGCAGCACATGCTTTTTAATGTCCCCTTTTCTAATGTTTCCTTGTAAACTTACATCTTCCAGTCCTCTGAAACCCAAGCCTTACATCCTACACTTGAACTACATACTAACATACAGATAGTATTAGCATACAGCTACACACCACATGCAGTTATCAAAAACCAGTTCCAAATAAAAGCACAACCCTCCCAAGATTAACCGCTGTATCTGCTGCTCTCAAGAAGATGCAAACCCAAAATTTGTATTTCAAACAACACTGAATCACACTGGGCTCTCCACTTCTGCTTTCAAATCCATCTGTCCCTGCTGGCCATTGACCACAGCAGCGCAGAGCCCAGAACCATTGGCCAGGCAGGATCTGGAGAACTCTCTGGGCTCTCAAGTAAGAAAAGGAAGAGAGCTATTCCCCACACTCCGTTTTATCTACACTGCATTCTTGCAGCTCCTAAATAGTCTGTTTATTGTTTAAGTCAGTCTGTAAGTGTGTTTAAGGCATGCAGGAGGCTGTGCACTGCTACTCAGTTCCTCAAAGACAATGTATTAAGAATAATCACTCCATCTCTATAAAACAGTTACAAGCTGCTCAGAAGAGAACATGACAAATACTTTAGCTCTTTGTGAAGCACCATAATTGCTCATGATTTGCCTTTTCATGATTATACCCTCATTCAAGATCAATTTATTTACTCACTGAGTCCTTAAGGCTGGTGTAGCACTGACTATCAGCAAAAAGGTAGGATGGCTTGAATATTTAAGCAACAGATTGTGCCAATGTTGAAGGATTTAACACTCCTCTACACTTACTGGTGTGTTTGCCATGACAAACTATGTTTTATTACTGTCTCAATCCTGCTGTTTACTGAACTTAAGCCTTCATCACCTGTAGAAATCCCTAGCCCAGACCACACCCACTAGATCGACAGATGCTGGTGCAGTGGCTTCAGTTTTGTTTCACCTGCCAAAGTTCAAAGGAAGATGGAATGTGCTAGCAGCAGTGTAACACTCCAAGGATCTCCACTGAGCACAGAATCTCACCCAACCTGCTCTCAACCTGTCTGCTTTCACTTTATTATAACGAAAAGTTCCCCAAGAGTTAATACAGCACCTTCGAGTTATTAAATGGAACATGTAGAACATTACATTATTATGCTGCACATGGCTAAGGAATTTTAGTATTCACAGGATTATGGTAATTAAGTCTTCCTTCACTTTGGGTGATGTGACACTTGCTTGACTATAATGTCACTCCACTTAAAGTCTGTGTAAACAACATTATCTTAGTCACTCTGCATTACATTTCCAACTGTGAGCAAAATTACAAGGTCAAAGTGGACAAGAATGTAGGTAATCCCAAGGAAATATCATGTAAATGACTCGCTCAAGGTTCAAGCTGGGTTTTCAAGGGTGGTAAAAGGCTTATGTACTACACTGATATTTTAGTCCTGGTTTGCAGAAGGTATCAGTGGCAAACTGCAGTTCTGTGTGTAGGGACATTTAGCTGCTCAGGACTCTGAAAACTACTCCTTCTGTAAGGACTGGGCTGCCAAAGAAATGCACAGAGTAAAAGAGGACTGATTTTGAACAAAAAGCTATATGGAACCAGCAGAATATTAATTAACTCTATAAGTGACAGATGCAAACAAAGAAATATATATTCCACAGACATCATTAACATAACACAATAAAACCACCATTAAACTGTCAGTCAGAGAGCTGGGGAAAATATTAACCTCATTGTTACGAACAATTCTTTACATTCACTTAGCTGGACTTGCTTTACCTTTGAATATCAAACAGGAAAGCATTTAATGTCATTATTGTGATTGTTGAACAGACAAACTTGCTGCTGAATTTCTTTTACCCTAACAAGTACAGAGTACAGAGTAAACTCCAAGAACACAGATGTGCTTCAGTGTACATATATATACATAGACACACACTCTTGCCTAATTCTTACCACCCAAGATGTAATTTGATCTCAGACTGAACAAAAGGACTGCACAGGTGAGCAAGCTGCACTCCTCAAACTAGCAGGTTAACATCTTACAAATCCATAAGCAGCTCACACCTTTCCTATACCATAAAATTCACTAAATGGAAAAAACCTTGTTAGCATTTCCAAAGCTGTTCAAATATTGTAAATCCATAATCCAAAAACCCTACATAGTTGGAGATGTAACAAAATCAGGATGGTTGGGATTTATCAGTAGTGAGGCTTTAGTAATTCCTGGGAATTCCACCTGCACAGAAGCGGTACCCAGGGATATGTCACTGACATTCCAAATGCTTGGAACTATCATTTCAACCATTTCTATCTAGAGCAGAAGCTGTAGGAAGCTTAATTAATGACAAGACTGCACTGTTTCAAGTTCACTCAGATAGGAATTACATCTAGAAATTCAGTGATAAAAGCAGGCCTTTGCCAAAAAGCTACAGGAGTGAGATCTGTCCACTCCAGCTCTTCCCCTGCTACAGTGAGGAATGGGGCTGGCAGGTAAAGCCAGGAGCCCGCTCCAAGCTCACTCACCAAAGTTTATAATGGGGTCAGTGGCTGCACCCTTCTTCCAAAACTCAAGTTACAATATAATCTGACATAATCAACCTTTTATCTCCAGTGTATGACCAAGCATGACACAAATGTGACAGATAAATACTAACAGTTAAAGTAAAACAATATGCAAAGAAATCTTTTTCCCTTTAAACCTCTTTCTACTCTATCCATGTGTAAGACACAAAAATATGTCTCTTTTATTTCTTCTTTGCAGCTGTTAACCAGGATGCCCACACAGCATTCCAATATGAAAACACCACACTGAGTATTTATTTACCCAGTTGCTCCTGGGGAAAAGTTACAATCAGACAAAACTCCCTTCAGTAAATTCTTCAGCATGAAAGGCTTTGAAGGTATGACACAGAGTCTGCTTCCCTATCAAACCTAAGTTCAGAGTATAACTCAATTATACCACTTACTATACAGCATTAATTATTTGTAGCTTTTTCACAGTTGTTTGCAGGCACAGAGGTCAAACACAGCTCAAACTTGTGATCCAAAACTCTGCACGTGTAACTATGGACAAAGGCAGGGAACAATGCTCAGAGCAAAGGCAAAAAAGGGGTTTCCCAACTGGGATCATCTGAACACATACAAAGAGAAAAGGATGTGCAAACATTGAGAGCAGTAGATCTGCCCTGTGCACTACAGAAACTGATTTCTATCCTTGAAAAAACACAGTAATTCAACTCTTAGATCCCTCTGCAACAGGACATCCACATATGAGAGGAGAATAACATAATTTAAACTGAATTTCCCAGCATTCAGCCATTTCAACCCACTATCACAGGTGGCTAAAATAAGATAATTTCATATTTGAAATATTTCAGTACTCCCCAATCACACTTGTTATTTATCTTGCATGTCAATGATACTAGTCACATACATTATAACTTAAGTCTTACTACGGGATTTAATGGAAAAACAAATAAAAAGTAAGGGCCTATAATATTACTAATATAAACAGGCAAAATATCATTAAGATCAGTAGCTTGGTGTCTATTTTGGCAGGAGCTGAATTTGCCCTAGTAACTTCTGGTTCTGATTTAGTGAGGGTTCCCCATCATGTACGACTTTGTGACTTCTTCAGTATGTTTTCTTTGAAAAGTAAAGGTTTTCTGTATGAGATTGGAATTTAATTGTTTCCTTTTAAGACAAATACGCTTTTGGATGGATGCTGATGGAAAGGGCAATCAGATGTCAAAAGGGCAGCAGTACAGTGAGATTATGTGCCGAGGTCTAGGGCAGGACAGGCAAACAAGGGGGATCTCAGACCACTTGAGCAGATCCTTATAAATAAAATCTCAGATAACGGGCTTTGTTTATTCTGTAAAAATGCATATCAGCAGGTCAAATCAACTCCTGTTATGTTAACTACTTAAGTTACTTTCTTATTAACAAATATTCCTGATAGCATAACAGAACTCTCATCTGTTATGCTATCTGGAGCATCTGGAAAGCAAGGAGGGAAAGGGAAGAGTTTAAGTAATTAGGAAGGAGATGTCCTGCATCGAGAAGGAATGAAGTTTTCTCTCACCATCTGAGGGGGGGGATAAATAAACAAACAGCACTAAGAGAGAGCTTGTGTGGCAGCAAGTAAACAATGCTTAATTTATGAGGAAAATCACCAATGCCACTCCTCATTTTTTAAGTAATTTTCTTACCAACTTTACTACAGATATGTCAGCAACAGCACTCCATTTACTCTGCTTGCACATATGTTTGATAATATCTTTATGCAACACTCACCTGAGGCAATTCTCACTACAAAAAGCGTACTGTAATAAATCCAAGCTCACTTTTTAATTGCCAAGTGTCGCACAGTGCTAAGTCTGGTCTCTGGGTGCAGGAAGTTCTAACAGAGACCCATTCTCCTGCAATGGGATTATAACCCACAACTTTTATATTCTCAAAATATATTGGAATTCCAGCTCTCTTTAATGTTGAGTGACCATGTGTGAAAAGCTGCCTCTTCCCAAACAGCTTGGCAATTCCACTTGGCTTTTATCCTGCCTTTTAGCAGGCATTCTATATGGATTGAGATGCATTTAGCAAGGATACCACACCTCACCACAGCAGCTTCCCTCGAGAATTTCACATCAGTTACTCCCAAACATCTGGAGGGATGGGGTAAATTTGAGCACTTAGCAGGAAAAACTCATATAATCCAAGATGAACACAAGAAGCTGCTCCCCACCCAGAGATGGATTTGTTATCCCTTATGGCAGGCACACAACACCATCTCTACGTGTGTCCAAATTCCCTGTGAGGTTAACTCCCAAGTATTTCGAAAAAACAGGATTGATTTTTTTTTAATAATACATTTTTCTAAACCAGTTTTGCAGAACATCCTCATTTAAACATTATTTGAGAGCAAATTTGAAAGAAAATGGATATTTTATTCCCTGACTACTTTTTTCTGCCTTTAAGTATTAATTTTCCACCTTTTTTTTCTCCTCCTCTGACGAGCGTCAGTTCTAAGAGAACAAAAAGTGGAAAGAAAACAGAAAAACACTCAAAGAATGGAGTGGTCCAGTTTTAAAATAAAATAATAATTTACAAACCAACTTTCTCAATGTGCTTTAACACTGAGCTGCAGCTCCTCTGGACTATTGCTTTCTAAATTATTCAGGGACCACATTCTGCAAATGCATCTGTGCAAGTCCAAGTGCGAGTCAGCTCTGTCTGCCTGATTCTTCTGCATGTAGAACATTCCCAGAAGTCACCTAAGGAAAGTGATGCTGAGCAGAAATCACTGCTGGACACATTGGCTTTAATGGAAAAGTTTGATGGGTTAGAATAATGCTTCTTAATGTTTTTCACCCCATGCATTTCTGATGTAGGTCAATGCAAATCCTTCGAGTGTTAAGACTGTTTAACTCTCTTTTTTAAGGCTTTCCAACTTCTGGTCTTCAAAAATAATAGAAAAATAGGATCTCTGTGCGTGTGAATTGAAAGAGACAGGACAGTAGGTTTGTGCTTGTCCACCATCCTTTGAGGAGCACTGATCCTGTTTTGCCTGTATGGAGACCCTCAAATCCACTTTAGGAGCAAAATACTTGGAAAGAATGGAGTATTAACTCTAATATAACTATCTCATTATAAGTAACACCAGTTCACTGAAAAATATCCAAAGAAAATAGTGAGTGCAGGAAGGTCAAGAATATTGACAGTAAACCTGTGGGTCAGGGAACACAGGGTCAGAGATGTGCAAAGATTTAAATACTAAAATGACAGTCAATCTTGCAAGCTGTTCTCCACTGTGTAACATTAGAGTAATTACCAATGCTGTTCAAAAAAGACAATTAAAAGTCTTGTATTCTTAAGACAATTCAATTTTTACCTTCTTTCTGAGTGTAAGATTACACTGAGAGAATTTAACTTAAAGAGCACAAGCTGAAAGGAAGAATTCACAGGGAGTGGAATTTGCTCAAGGGACCCAACTAAAAATCCACATTCATTATTCAGGCTGTTACACAAATCATTTGAGATCTTTAGGCAGACAGAGTGTGATCTTGCTGGACAAGGTGTTGTTGTATTCCCTGGCTTTGTTTCTGAGCAGTCTCAGGCGGGATCACAGATTTCTTCCTGTTTTTTTCTGGGAGCAGATTTCATGGCCCCAAGGGTATGTGATGATATGGACAGAGGAACAAACCGGCCGCAAACCCAGGCACAACTTTTCCCCTTGCACATTCCATGACATGAAATGGGCTGTCAGGAACTGTTGATAAGCAGCCTGCTCTCATGTACAGAACTCTGTACAACCATTTCAGACGTCTGACCAGCAAGGAGGGTATTTCCCTGACTGTCCTGCACATCTGAACAGGCAGCTTGCTTCAATTCAGATGTAAAAACTGTAACAGTTCTTGGAAATTCCAGCTGCACTCTCAAAATTCTCAACCAAATCCTGCAATTTCCAGCATGAAAAATACTCAAAAATGCAGTTTCTTCAATTAGTGCCACACTCTACTCCCACTCACATACACTTGACTGAAGCCAACCATGCAGGACATTTCTGTTCTAATGTTCAACTTTTCTTTCCTCAAGAAGAATACAAGAATTAAAAAATTTTGAACTGCAAACTTTTCCAGTTCTTCAGAATTGCTGCAGTTTGCCTTTACTAGATAATTAACAGCTTAAACATAATTCTGCTTTTTCTCAAAGGTCCTTTGGCACATGTACATGGTGATAATTAGGTGAGCTACATTTATACTTCTGCCTGTAATATCTGCTATGGCTATTGATAATCCCAAATTTGCTAATGTATAATTAGTGCAAGAAAACAAAAAATTATGTGTAAGGAACTTAATGCAAATAATACTTTCAGGCCCAGCCTGTAAAGGCTTCAAAAAGCTTAATGATTTTCTCAGATGTGCTGTAACAACAAAGAATCTCATGGTTCAGTGTCAAATGTCTGCTAGAAGCCAATGTTCATCACAACTGGAATGACTTGTTCATCATAGATTCCATCAATAATTGTTTCAGTATGTGAACGTGATCAATGTCGCTCTCATCAGCATAAATCAAGCTGGGTATTTTCTAATGGGACCTTCAGCATTCTCATGGATCTCACTCAGAAGTAAGATTTAATCAATGCATGAGCTCGAGTGACCAGGCATCTTTCTCAAAATGGCAATTATTTACAAATTCAAAACTACAGAAACATCCTAATGTTCTTGGCATGGAAAGTTTAAATGATGTGACTGAATATTGAAAGAGGCAAATAAAGTGCAGCACTGGATCACATCAGAACTGCATTTGGAGCTGCCTGATTTGAACTCAGTTAACACATTTAAGTTATTGTAGCTGAACAGTGATGCCAATGGGCATTACACCTAGAGTACAAAATACAACATTTATCAGAAATAAAGGGAAATACCAAATCACCCATTTCATCTCATAGAAAAGCGACTCCGTTTCTACAAGTCAACAGCAGTGTTAAAACTAGATTCACTTCCACTGTCTGAGCAAAGCCAACCAACCCACATGAGAAGCAACACTGCTGCTGCAGTTCAGCTCCTTTTTTCTCAGTTTCTTCTTTCTACTACTTAAACTAATTAGGACATGGTTCTGGGATGAGCTGCAGACTGATCTGGGTATTTTACTACAAAAACTGTTTTCTGATCTCTGTAGTGACTAAACACGTTTGGTTCACTTCCCACTCCTATTTCAGAGGGGAAGTTCTGCCAGCACACAGTGTGTGGAGTGCAAGGTTTCTCCAGAAGAGAGAACAATGGGATCTGGATATCCAGAGGGTGGGGAACCTCTCCCCACCTCAGGAACTTGGAGAAACTAAATCCTGCAAAGTGTCCTGAGAAGTTACACCACAGCCTCTACCCAAGGCCAAAAGACAACTTTTATTTGTGAACCTAATCCCCTCCAGAAATGACTGGTAAGACTGTCTGAATATCTGACAGTATTTTCAGACTTTTTCAAATGCATTTCACATGTTTCTATATTTTCTCAGCTCAGGTAATGTTAGAAGCATGGTTTCTTTGTGCTCAGAGGAGAACAACAAAAAGTGCACAAGGGTTGCTCAGTTGCCCCTCAACTGACAGATACCCTTCCTTTTATAATAATTTCTGATATAAAAGAAATGGAGTTATATATCGATATATAATTCAGGAGATTTTATATTTTCCAATTAAATGCCTTTCAACCTTTGCTCTTTAAAGGTTATAGAAATTCATGATTTTAGCCTCTCCTCAGACTTCCTATCTTTAGTCATAAGGTCAATCAAATTCCCCTTTTCAAATGTTACATCTTTAAAGAATATGGTAACCAGAACAAAAACAATATCCTAAGTGAGGTCAGAAGATTTCCTAACCTTTACATATATTCCTTGCATTCTTATTCCATTACTGGCCGTTGTACCCCTTCTCCTTCCCCTTTCTTCCTCTCTCCATATCTCATGTGTGTTTCCCAGTATTTTATGATGTCTCCATAGTTAAAAATTACGTTTAGATCCAATCCTCTTCAGTTCTTTTGGGGCTGCTACTTTGCTGTAACAACTTGCAGAAGAATTTCCAGGCCCTCTCCTTACACCATAAATGCTGTTGATGAAATACCACTGTTTGATGGTTCAAAGCTACCTGAAGTTTACTTTAAGAAAGGATTACACCATGACAAAACAAACTCAATAAACTTGTGTGAGTTACATTTGCCATGATTTCCAAGTTGTACATATCAAATTCAGGTTTTTTGAAGAGCCACATTTATTAAGATATACCCTAAACCATTAAAATCTGACTGTTCATTTAAAGACATTCAATCAAGAAACCAACTCAATAAACCCCAAACCATTATTGCTCCAAACAGTCCCTCTTGTATCACTGGTGTCTAAATTACTAATCTGGTTAACATATTTTGCTGTCAGGGTTAAGATAAACCATCTGGAATTTTGCTACAAATTCTTTCATGGCTAAATGTAGTTTTTATTGCAATTTGCCTCATTTCCTCCTAATATAACGACAGAATGTTGCTGTGTGGACACATTCCAGTGACCTGAGTGACCTTTCCAGCAACTCCAAAATGTCTCACCACAAACTTTTTCTTGATCTCAACATCACCATTTTCTTCTTATTTATCTTCTTACAAAAATGTGATACTGGAACCAGCTGCTAAAAAAATGCCAATTCCAACAAAGTTCTGAAACTGGTAACCAATTTTTTTATGAGTTTATTCCTTTTAAGAAACTGGCAGTTGACTTTTCAACCTTATCAGAATAATCCGGGACTCTACGAGTTCTACTTCTCTTACTGTACCTCTCCAGTGTCTCTTCTCTCTGTTACATTAATTTCATGACCTCACCATGTAAATCCGTGACTTTATTGCCATGTTTGACCACACAGAATTCAGCAAATTCACTGCACAGGGAACATGAGCAGTGTTGAGCGTTTGAGAATTGCTCCCTTCTCCTTGGTTTAGGGCAGCCCAGTTAACATCTACTCTAGTCATGCAAAGACAATAAGACAGTCAGACACCTTCTCCAACAATAAATATATCAATAAATCAAACCTTTTTGAATCTTGTGACCTGGTTGTTTTGCTGTGATTTGGGTTTTTTTCCCTCCAAAGAGGGGAAAAAAAAAAAAAAAGAGAGGGAAAAAAGTAACTCTGCTCTTTCCATTTAAATGTTGGACTAACTAGAGATTGAAATTCACCATTTCCCCCCCTAATCGGTGGGCAAATCAAATTTCCTCCTCAAATGCAAATTCATTCCATAACATAAAAATGAACACACAGAGGTAGAGGGGTTTACATGTCAAATGGCACTTTTCCTGAATGGCTCACACTTTAACTTGTTTTCTTTTTTCATATATTAGCCATGACAAAAGATTTAATGGCCATCATTACTCAGATGTTTTGTCAGCATACCATGATGAATGCACTCTTCCTGGGTGTTATTCAGAGTTACCTCACAAGATTTCTCTTCTGTGTTACATTAACAACACCCTTCATACTTAACAATTTGATCTATCACACATTTGACTAATGTTACCCATTAGAGTTCTGTGCAAAGACTCCTTGATTCAGGGAAAGATAGTTATTAAAATTAAATATAACCTTGCCTCTTAAAAATGCATTTTCTTTAATTACTAATATACATTAAATAGGATCAATCCATTAGCACAGATATCCCATAAGCTGGCCATGAAAGTAAGTGTAAAGAGAATGTATCATCCATTAATTATAACCATTCCTCTCGACCTGTGGAGGTGCTGCCACTTCCTCTCTCAAAACCCTGGAGCATAAGAAAGGAGCCAATATCCTGCTCAGCTCCAGGACATGGTGAGTGCCCAAGGATCAGCTGAAAGATCCTGCCCCAGGAGGCAGAGAACACTGCAAAGCTTTAGCTCCTTCAATCTCCCAAATCCAACCACACACCATCACTATTCATGGGCTCAAACTGGAAGGCACTGCACACCAGGACAGCTTGAAGGCTGAATCCAAATAAATTAAAATGTGAAGCATCAGAGGTGCAAACTCAGGGCAGAACTGCCCGGCCTGGTACAGGATAACTGGTAAAGAACACAAATCTTCACATACCAGACCCCAGGACCTACAACTTTTTTTTTTAAAAAAGTCATTTTTGCCGAAAAACTTAAGCTACCAGTAGATATTAGAACATGCTTTAGACACTCAATCAACTAATGATTGACTTTTCAAGTAAACTCCCAGCTGGCTGTGGGGAATCAATGTAGATTTTTAATGGCACCTATACATCTTGCTGGATTTGACAGAACTTGAAAACAAATAATCTTCAGGAAACTCTTTTGCTCAATTATGAAGTATGTA
This sequence comes from Cettia cetti, assembly GCA_013401135.1. NCBI lineage: Eukaryota > Metazoa > Chordata > Aves > Passeriformes > Sylviidae > Cettia > Cettia cetti. The sequence goes on from VZUI01033833.1 coordinate 107,359, forward strand.
AAAAGAGACAAATAATGACTATCCAGACATCATCATTATGCACTTCACTCACTTGTATGCATCAACAATACCAATAAATTACTTTAAATTGTTTTACAGTTTTTGTTTTGTCTCTTAGTTTTAGAAAACTTGGATGATGGATCTACAAATAAGCTGCTCATTCTAGTCCAAAAGATTATGGAATGATTTATTTATATTTCTTCCCAGCAGTGTTTGTGCTCATGAGTTTTTTCAAAGGGCCTTCAGAACTTAATACGTATTAGTTGAACTGATCCTACATAAAACTGTTTGAAATAATACATCAAAATTTACAATGCTTAGAAAAAAGCACCTTTCATGCTTTGATGTAAGTACCATAAAATCTTTCCACAGAACTACTCTGACCAATGGGTTCCTAGCATTAATCTCCATCTGTCTTTAACCGCAGGTAACATTTTACACAACATGCAATTAAAAATAATATGAAAATGTAATGTTAACATTCCCTAGAAAACCCCTCAATATTTATTTTATATTATCTGTAATAAAAGATGACACAATCGAAGCACTGACCACCACCTTTGTTTTCTCCTGTCCTGTTCAAACTGTTTATTTTCCCTTTCTGTCCTGCTGGAATTATTAGCACAATTAAACCTCACCGAGACCAGCACAAACTATTTGCACAAATGCCACAAGCCAGAGATGAGATTTGGAAAGCCAACTGATTAGAGCTGTAGAAAATGTTGGACTGTTTTTATATACAGGTGAGGGCATCAGTCCTTCCATGCAACTGCAAACAGGACAGACAGTGCCCTTCTCTCTCATGGATAAAGGAGCAAAGCTGACAAAAGCAGACCTGTTTCAGACCATCACTTAATGAGTGAAAATTCCCTTGATACCATAAATTGAACATTCCAAGCACTCCTGTTATTATTAGACTACAGACAAAACTAAATAAACCAAAATTTTAGTGTATTTGCCTACAGCACTGTCAAGTTTGCTCCACTGAAAAGTCTGTATTCCAGTTCTAACAGCCCAGGAATTGCTCAGGACTCAAAAGTTTGCAGGCAGAGCCCATTTTTACTGACAACCTTTACAGAGCCATGTGGTGAGACACAAATCCTCTCCTGGTGACCATCTGAAAACAATCAATGGCATGGGACAAAACCCTCACATTTTAGGGGAGAATGAATCCTTTCACCTTTTTCTTTGGAACCATGATGGAAAGCCCTGCAGCAGAATGTGTGGCATCTCCAGAGGGGGTCAGTTAAAGAACTACATGATGTCTGTAGCTGAAGCACAAGAAAAACTGCCTGTATTTTTATTACAAGGGGACAGCCTGAGGTGGGGGAGTGGTGAACCCACTGTCTGCCACACTTCAATGTATATGACAAACTGGATTAATTCCCACATGTCAGCATACATTTCAAACCCCCCTGTGGAAGCCAGAAGTCCATTTCCAAAAGGAGACAGCTGTCTGTAGCCACATCCCAGAGAAATCTGCCTGTCACACACCCCCCAGTGACCACAAAAGCCACTTCAGAGGGAAAAAAAAAAAGATCCGGGTAAAGTTCTGTCAGAAGGAAAAAGGAAAAAATAAGCCCAAGAAAAAATAACTTATGAAACACCATTTCTTGCTTTCAGAATTTGTACCAATGTCATACTTACTTAGCATGAACAAAAGTATTTATCTTGGGGATTGCATTTTATGATTACTTCCTTTTATAGACCCTGAGCTTATTTCTGGCCTCTATTATTCCTGCTGAAGGATTTGTCTTCCGTACAGAGAAAAAGTCAGGTGTAAAACGCTAAGAGATTGAAATTAAATATGCCAATAAAGCCACTTGATCATGAGATTCAGCTCTACAGAGCGCTGCACCCCAAACCTCTGCCCTCCTCTCTCTGGAAAAGGGGTGCAGCTCAAGCAAAGGGAAAGGTCAGCAGGGTAAGGAGAGAGATGTTTCTAGGAGTTCTCATTCCTAACCGCTCCACAAAAACTCCAGAAACAAGGAAGCATTGGGCTGTCTGCACAGATCAGGGCTGAGAGGAAGAGGATGAGGAGCTTCTCCCACACGCCCAAGCGAATGCCAGCACTATCCAGGAGCAAATCAAGGAGCAATTACAGTATTTCAATACAATCAAACACAGTGGTTCCTGCAATCCAGGATTTGACTGGATTTCTACCCCCGGTAGAGCTGCACCCACCAGGGCCTGCACTGTAACTCTTGGCCTGATCCCAAAGTGAATTCCCTGTGCCTGATCCCAAGCTGAATTCCCTGCCGTGGCCTATGGGCCATTCATCTGTCTGCAGTTCACTCAGAACTAAACTTAGCACAGGAAAAGGACACTTCAAAGCAACTCTACAGAGTATTGTGAAACACTCCAAGAGGTTTGGGGCATTCAAGGAAGAATCATTCCAGCCTCCTAGAGAGAAACATCACTGACCCAAACGTGCTTTGTGCTGCTGTCACTGGTTTTGTCAACTGTGCCAGCCCAATAAATACTAGAAATTGTATTTATCTCCTCTGCCTGTTTCCCATTTACACAAAGTTCTACAGGCTCGTAATTAACAGCCTCAGAGAGAGTCAGCTCCTTAGATTAAGCAGCCGAAAACAAAAAGAAGTGAGGTGGTTTGTTTGAAAGAGAAATACCTATGCAAAGCACAGGCTTACACAGCTTAGGGCAGACTTGTTACAATCTAAAAAAATACAACCATGAAATCTATTATGAGAATGCTCCATATGAAAATCACCACAGGATTAAGTTCAAGAAAGGAATTTCTCATGCAAACTCTGCACTCTAATCTGAACTTTTACTGTAAGCATTCACATTCAGTTCATTTCAGGGGATATTTAGCCAAATACTCTGGAAAATTTGACTTGCTCTTGTCTACTTTAGGAATTAGAGGGGACCAGAGATCACAGCTGTCTGGAACAAGATTATGTTTGTAAAGTACAAAAATATTAAAGATGGGAATACTTTTAAAACAAACAAACATAAAAATCTCAAAGCAAACACAGATATCTTTCATCTTATTAAGAAAACACATAACTATTTCCTTTTTCATTCTCTACAAAAGTCTTATTCAATTGTATTTAAAAACCCTGACAAATTCCGACAGGCTTCCCTCTTCCACACAAATTTCTAACCAATTCTGTAAGCATACACAGCGCTACAAAGAATGTTTGGGGAATAAATGATGCCATAGCAAAATAAAATACACCGATTCCTGCACAGCAAGCTCTTGAAAGAATTCCAAGATTAAAGGAATATAAAAAATGAATTACCCTTTTTCACCTCTCATGAGAGTAATCCTCCAGGTCAGCTTTGAGGTACATTTGAAACAAATGGCAAACTGTTTGGTAAACAGAAGGATTTTTCAGCAGCCCTTTTTGAAGGAATCATGGGAAAGTTTAGATCTAATCACAGCATAAAGATGAGTTCAAACTAAGGTTGGATCTTTTTTACACATCCTGCCTATGAAACAAACTGCATGGAAAATCCAGGGGCTCCAAGAGACCAGTGACCTACTGTCTCTGCTTTTATTTTTCACAAGCACTTTGGTTTTCTTAGGAAGAATTTGTATATGCTACTTATAATTTTCTATCTTGAATTAGTCCCAGTATTACAGACACTGGTGTCTCGCTTGCCATCATTTCAGCAAAGGGAAAGACAGAAAGAAAGAAGCTGAAAGTAACAGAACACAACAGAAGTTTTTATGCTTTCCAGGAGTTTGGTTTCCATTTTGTGCCGAGCGTTCTGTGCCACCTTGACCCCAGGCAGGGCACAGGCAGATGGTGGTCTCAAAGCCTGCTGTTATCAGTGCAGCCACAGCCCGCACTGATAAACACCTCCAAATCTTCTCATCTTCACTCTCCTGATGCACAATTCAGGCTGGAATATCTGCATACAACACAGCAAAAAGCTTTTCCCTGATCTGCTGCAAACACAAGAACTGGGAATTCTCCGCACTTAAGAGCAGGCAGAGCTTGGACACAACCTCCCCTCCCCACATGCTGCACTCAGCTGGTGTGGAACAAACCCACAGAAAAGTTCCCTTTCTTCATCCCCTTATTAACATGAGCGATGGGACCCTCGCAGGAGCTGCAGCTACAGTGCTGACAGGAATCATCCCACCTATGCTTAAAAAAACCCCAGCCAACTCTCAGCTGCAGAAACAGCATTTGTGCTCCTCCAAAAAGGGATGGCAAGTCTTTAATTATTAAACCAATTGCATTTAGCAGATGGTCAAAGAAAAGTACTTTTAAAAAGTTGCCCAGAGGGTTATAAAAACGAACAAGCCCCAACAGCTGCCAGCTGGTGCGTGAAATCAATAATGAGAAAACGAGTCCAACTGTATCTTTGTGCTCATTGTCTGGCCCAAGCCAGCCAGGACAAGGGAGCGGGACGTCACAGCCCAGCTGAATGGATTACGTGGATCTAATTAGGGAAAGACAAACATCTGAAGCGGGGCTGGAAGGAGGGAGCCCGTGTGGGATGGACGGACGGCCCCAAAAGCACCGACCCCGCCAGCTCCAGAGCCCCCAGGTTCCTTTTTGGAAAAGCCAAAATGCTGCACAAGCACCACAGGCAACTTAAGAAAACATAAGGAATGCTTCACTGATTTTTCTACAGTTGGTGTACAGCCTAAAAATTAATGAAAATGCACAAAATTACTGAATTAAAATGCTATGTGAATGCTTTTCTGTATTTATCATCGTCAAGTGTGGCTAAGGACATATATTAATGTTATGTCTCAGCCTCCCATGAGCAGCAACCTGGTTATCATTGTTTTTTTGTTCTCCTAACTACACACAGATTAGAGTTTTTAAAACTATGGGCCCCTCATCAACCTTCAAACAATATTAAATTTCTATAATAACATGACAAGACTTGAAGCAAAAACGCTGAGGAAAAATAAACATTACTGAGGAGGTAAAAATAATTTTTACAAAGCAAAGTCGTTTTATTTAAATAATTTTAACAAACAAAAACTTACCATAGGGACCTAACAATCCTGTACATAAAAAAAATAGCTATTTTTTGGTTTAACTTATTCCATGGCCAAAACCTTCCCCAAAATTAGCAGAAACCACCAGTTTAGTTCAGCAAGCATTAGGGGCTTTGTTTGGAGGGGGCAGGAGTGGTTGTAGTGGTTTTTTAAGGTTCACCCTGGAGAATGATGGGTTATTTGATGAACAGGGGGGTGGGAGAGGGAAGCAGTCACATGCAAGAGTAAACAAAACAGAACTGAGAAAAGCACATTAAGTAACATTTCAGCTGCAGTAGCAGTGTGCTTAAAAAACAGAGCAACCTCACAGTTAAAGACTGAAGCCTGTCAAATCCCACGATCTTACTGACTTGTCACTCTGGTTTTTTCAGTGAAGGTCCATTGATAAACAGACAGAAAAGCAGATTAAGATAGGCAGAATAAATTATTAATTGCTGCTCAAGACAGCCAAGATAACTCAACACAAAAGCATTCCAAATGTTATTTTTAGCATATAAATAGTACACTGTGTTTTAACTTACATCAGCTGTTTTCTTTATCAGATTTTTATCTGAAGATGGGAACAGCACACGTCCCTTCAGCTCCCATCAGCTGCTACACTTGGTAGGATTTTATCTCGGGGAGAAAACAGAGCTCTGAGCTGGAACTCCATCAGCTGGTTTTGTAGTTACTCGGGATAGGACATATTGAAAATTTTCTTGTGCACACAAAGCCCCTGGTCCGTAATGCATGGAAGTGACACTTCCTGGGGACATCCGCATACGGACCAGGCAATCAGCGTTGGTTTATGCACTGGAATCTGCTTTTTGCAAATAAAAACCTGGTTTTATTTCCACTCCCATGACCACCAGAAGCCAGCCCCTGTGTGCATGGTGCTGGTCTGCATGCAGTGAGCAAATATGATGAACAATTATTTCCATTCTGACACATACTTGATGAAAAGTAGAGAGACGGTTTCTTGGATGTGCCTGGAACTAGATTTTCATTGCCATCAGGTTTGCTTCTGTTTTTCAAAAAAAACCCAGGGTTTGTAAACAAGGTTTATTTTCAGAAGCTCAATTTACCTTCTGTTATCACATAAATTCTGTATCAATAAAGTGCCACCATCATTTTTCTTTTCTGCTGCTCAGGAAGGCTTACTTTCAATCACACAATATATGAAATGTAGATAGCTAGCAGTGAGCATTAATTTTGTCTATTCATTTATTTAGGAATCCTGCAGTAGACTCCTGAAACATTGCTTACAGCAGAACTGTAAACTAAAAGGCACTGGAATAATAAAGATAAGGCTGTCCCATTTAGAAAGGGAAATTTCTACATTCTTGGGTAAACAGAGAGCTCTCATAAATCGAGCAATGCCTTTTAGTCCTGTCAGTGTGACTTGGGTCTAGATGGCTCATTGTGTTCCCGAAGAAACTTACTTAAAATATTTACTGTAGAATTGTTTTTAGCAAGAACGATGAATAAATTTAACTCTTTTTAACAAAATATTTTGTTAAAAGTATGCTTTTCATGAAGTTCCTTTTAAAATCAGGATAAACACATCACTTGTAAGAACCTCAGCTTCCAAGCTCTGTATTTGCGCATGCACACGGAGATTACAATGACACACAGATGTGAGTCTTGTTTGTAACCTAAAACTCTGAATTTTACAGAAATCACTTTACTTTAATCAAATTCTGCAACCTGTAAGTCCCCATCCTCTTCTAATGACAGTTACACAATGTCTTCCCTTTGATGAGCACAACTACATGCACCAGTCCTGGTTCAAAACCTCCATGAACAAAAATTGAGATAGCTGCGCTCAATCCTCTTCATTTGTATATCAAAAAAATTTTCCTATCTGACACTCAGATTATTTACTGGAAGATTGAGGGAACTAGCGGGGAATATGTAAAAAGGAGGAGAAAATTATAATAAAAGCAACAGTAAAGAACATGAGACGATTTCAGCTAGTGTCAGCTGTAACATAAAAATGTACCATTTGAAAGAGGTTTGGTGTGCAGTGAAAAACCACCAGAGGCTGTCAGTCCAGCCCAGAAATGGACAGACAAACCCTCCCAGAGTCCTGCAGCCATGACCAGCAGAGATCAGGCACTGCAGAGGCAGGAGAGGAAAAAAATCATCCTTGCTCCTGGAATGGCTCATGGTGTGTCCTGGAGCATGGATAAACACACCTCTTCAGGGATGTCTTGCAGAAGCCGGGAACTGAAGACTACAGATGTGCCAACTCCACTTCCACAACCACTTTTACAGAAAACACAAGTTTACAACAAAGTTTCTACACAAGACCAGCCCTTGAAACACTCTATTATCTATAGCATTTTACCGACCACTATTATACTTTTTCTTAACCAGCAATGAACACTTCTATAATTATATTCTTTTTACCGAGGTAACTCCTACTCAAGCAGCTCATTTGGCTAAAAAAAACCCCACATTAAATTCATCCTAAAGCATGTGCATAAGGTGAGACCTGGTCATCTTCTGCTCTCCTGTTTTTACACAAAAATAATTACTTTAGTGTTTGCGCAAAAAAATTCTGTTTTAAGATAAAGAAACTTTTAACTTCAGTAACACAAGTTTTGTTTAGCACAGCTGAATAAAGGCATTCAAATGTCACTGACAATTTAGATTTTACATCATGAAATGCTGCTTCCAAAGTGAATGAAAACGGGGTGCTAAATGAACTTTTTTAAAATTTATATTAAGTCTTACTAAATAAAAACATCCTTAGTGGCAAAGCCAGTAAGGGTTGATTATGTCATGACGTGCTACGATTGTCACAGGGTGATGGTATTTCAGAAACATTAACAGAAAAGAATCCACATATTAATAACTTGCTCTGATATGAACAAAACTCTTCTGCACTGCAATTATAAAAATACAAACAGCCTGGCATGAGCACAATGACCTGGATCACCTTCAGTCCAAACAGCAGCCACCCTCTGAGTCATTTCTCAAAGATAAATGCAGACAATTACAGAAATACACGGTATCAGCCTAAATGCAGCCAAAAACCAGCACAAAATACAGCTAGAAAATCAGGAATGCTTTATCAAAAAACCTAAATCTTTTCAAAAGCTACAATTTATCCTAGAAGCACTGCCATTTACGAAATTCAGGGACTGTCTGCACCTAGAACAGCACCTTAAAGGGTAGTTAAAGCACCTGAACAATATTAACCCTGTGCCCACCTGAAGGGCTCAGACCTAAGGACCCTCAGGACACAGTCTGTAGGCAATTGTGCATTTGGCAGGTGCAATGAATTTTAGGATATAAAAGTATAAAAGAAACGTCTGAAACTTAATTATTCTCTGTCACAAAGTACTGGAGCCCATTGCGGCACACCCAAAAGCTTGCCTTTATATTCCTACCTCAGCCAAATCTCTTCAAGAAGTTAAAAAAAGCTCAGAAGCTCAGGAGGTGGGAAACTGAGGTGGGTTTTTGAAAAGCACCTGCTGTTGGATTAACTCTTCTCTTTACAAAGACAAGACTGAATAATGTCACAGAACTACTGCCTCTGGTTTCAGTGGGAGTAGATGGGTTTTCTTTGGAAAATCCAAGGCTCTCTGGGGTGATTTCTGACTCAATTCTGCATCAACAAGCAAAGATCACAGTCAAAAATTGTACTTTTGCTTCTCCAAGTTCCTCTTCAAAAAAACCCCAACTCACTAGCACTGATGGTTGTTTTTAAAAGATTAGATTTCTTTCAATCAGTGAATTTCCAAAAGGCATTTCTGTCTGGGAGAAGGCGCAAAGCTAAGGTGATGTTATTTTGTTCTTTAGGAAGGAATTTCAAAGAAGGCAGGAGGGAAAACCAGGAAGACCAAGAAGAGCAACAAAAATACTGGTAACAATCATCCCTGTGTTACTGACCTCCCCTTGGACAGGGCAATGCAGGAGGCAGGAACAGCTACCCCAGGTTTGGGTTTTACCATCAGTGATTTACTCTGTAACTCCAAACCTCTCTAAAAATGAGGGTTCCTGCAGCTCTCACAAGAGGCGATTTGCCTGAGCTTTCATGCATGACCTTTTAAACAGATATTCATGTAGTATTACTTCATAATACTGAAGTCTTGGGCTTGCTTTTTAAGGTTTTTCTATCACAAGGACATGCAGAGTACAGCTCTACTGAGAACTGGCTTGCTGGGCTGTTCATGCAAAGCTATGACTCTCAGAGCAGTGAATGCTCCATAATGAATTCCATGATTAATCAGTATACTTGGAAATACACTTAAAATTTCATCTGAAGGTTTCTACAGCTTACAGTGGAGATATGTTGTTCTTGATGAAGTACAGAGATCTCCACTATCTCGTTTCCCTATCTAGCTATTTCAGGTGTTTCCAAACTTTGGGGTATCTCCTTCAGACAGATTCGCTACATGTGTATTTTCATTATTTACATTTCTTTACAATTTAATAATTTCTAATATGTTAATTTGTTGACCAGAATACAACATGTAAATATATGGAGATGCTTCCATTAATGAGATCAGGAATCTTTTGTAATGGTGACTCTTTAGAGAGAACAACAGACAGAAAGACCAAAATAATTCCTCTAATATGGCACTGACCATCCCCCTTTTCTCTCACCTTCTTCAAAAACACAGATAAGACATCAGTCTGCCCATGTATTTACACTGCTTCAATTCCCTGTTAAATAATATAAAAATAGATGAAAGATCTTTCTCTTGGACTGTTTTCAAAATTGGGATACCAATGACACTTGACTGCCCCGATAAAATTCTGTCTACCCAAAATATTCTTGCCTGCAATGAGAATTACTTGTACTGAGGGCTAAATCAAATGGAGTAGGAGTTTCAGGGAGCAATCCAGACTACTGCAAATATTAAAACACCACTTGTGTACTTCTGGCTACATCTCACTTTCTGATTTATCGTAAGCTCTATTACAAGGTAATTCGCTCAGTAAAACTCAAGACCTTTCACCCTGCTACTACCAGAACTCGAAGAATACACACTTAAACAACAAGTGTGATACTAATCCTGGCTACTCCTACAGAGGAGAGCTTCTTCCTCTGTACTTACAGATCCATTAAACTGAGGGGAGGCAGCCAAGAATCCCTCTGAACCCACGGATCTCCCGTGTAGCACCGAGCTATAAATATTTTGCACGCTCAGGGCTCAGGCAGCAGCAGCATGTAACAAAAAGCTGCATTCCCAACTGCATCCTAATGGGATCTTTCCAACTCCAGCGCTGCTGCTGGGCTATCAGCACATGAAAGTCCCGGAAAAAGAACTGAAACAACATGATGGGTTCCCATTGTCCTTGAAACCTGCCTCCTCCTCCGTCCCCTTTGTGAGCAGGGCGCTCACACAGCCTCGATCCATCCACGCCTGCATTCACAGCTCACCAATACTCATATGCAGCAAGGTCAGAATTTTTTTTTTTTAACATTCTTTGATTAATGCTGAGAGCTGCAGCATGTTTAGACAGGGTCGTGACCTCAGGCATCCATTTAATCAAATTTCTCTGCTGCTTGTCCCAGTGGAGCCATCGCAACAAGAAACTCTCTCAATGAAAAAAAAAAAAGGGAAAAGAAAAAGGAAAGGAAAAAAATGCACACTTCACATCTCACATTGTTTACATGCTGTTAAGTAATTATTTCACTCTTCGACCCCCACTGGCCATCAACAGACAAGTCACCTCCTTGGAGATTCTGAAAAGCTTATTCAGCTGTATATAATTCATTTTGTCTCTTTCCTTCATTGTGAAGCTAACTGCTTAGCTTAAAGACTTCTTTGTGAATACTTAAGTACATGGTGTCCATGCTAATGATCTCACTAATTATAAGCGTATTTATCATATACAAAGTGTTCCCAGCTCTTCTTTCCCAAAGCCATCCTACTGCAGCCCTACCATCCAGCAGTTTCTCACCATGTATTTACCCAAACACTCACATGTGCACACTGCATTTCCCTGGAATTCTGTCATTACCTGAGTGACCCAGCAAGTTGCTCAATATTTGCTCAGGAGTTTTCAATAACACTCTGATCTTTTATGCAGCTCTTCTCCAGGGCAAAGTGCAGAAATGAGCCAGGCAGGTAATAAAGAATTACAGTTTGCCTTTATCTAATAGCTCCATCAGTCAGAGTAATAGAGTTGGATAAAATGGTAACCTACTCACCTAGCTCTTCTTAATTGCTACCCTAGGATGCAAAAAGTAGGGGCAAGAAAAAAGTATATTTCTAATTGCAGTTCAGAAATTAGAGGTGAATTGAATACCCTCCTCTCCAAACCCAAATGGAAACTGACTGGAGACAGCATTACAACCACAAAAGCAGATGTCTGGGGGTAAAAGGGAAGGGGGGAGCACTGGGAATTTGGGGAACAAAAGGATTTATTTTACATTCTGGTTTCTTTTTTTTCTGAGTGTCTTCCTTCTTCCAGAAAGAAAAATATTCACATTAGTTGGCAGAGTTATGAGAAAGACGTGCAGAGGATCCTGCTGAGGAGTTCTACACCCTCAGAGTACTCCAAGGACCAGATTTTCACACTCTTATCAAAACCTGTCCAGTAAATAAAGGGCTACCTGGATCAAACAGGGAGAAAGGAAGAAAGCAAAATGAAAGGGGATCCTGGAAGATTAGGATCAGTTGAAAAGGAATGTAAGTAACAAGGATAAAATCAGGCACAAGTAAACCACTGGCTATGTAATAACAACTGAAATTCTGCCTCATCTAAAGCTGACTCCTGCATGCAGCATGTGATAGAAACAGCCAGTTTTTGACAAAACTGTCCCTTCAAACAGAAATAAATCTCAGCAGATCCAACACACTTCTTTACTTGCAAAACTCTACTGAAACTTCTATGTACATGTGCGTAAATACAACTGCATTTTTCCATTTCTTTTGAACCGAAATCGCCTTTGAAGAAAAGGACCTTTCATATTTAAATTTTGTGGGAATAGGAAATTGTCACTGATACAAAGTAAATTTAGGAATATGGAATAATTAAAATTTTTTTAAAACCCCTGTCCCCTCCATCTCACAAATTACCCACTGCTACAGAGAAACAATCTCAGCTGTATTAATTATTTGATATTCATCACTATCTCCAGAGAATAACTGACATGCACATGAACAGTAAAATAATTGCTCTGAGCAAATTCTACCTGAATTGGTGAAATACACGACTCGTGCAGATTATTAAATTAATGAAATATTACCTGTGGCTTTTTTTTCTTTGCATTCTGTAATTTTTTTGAGCTAATTATTATGGAATTTATCAGCTGGAATAGTACCTACAACTCATGCAACTATTCAGCATTAAATTCCTTTGTTTCTTGATGTTATCTAATTCAAAAATCACTTTTGATAGTATTAAAAAACAAGAGGAAGAAACTAAAATTTTGTGTCAGCAGCAGAATTTGTTTCCACACAGGCTACACATGCATTGCACAGCTTCTGTTAGCACTTCTTGCCCAAGAGCAGCGTTGGTGTAACATATATGTGATAATGAAGTTATTACAACCCTGTTCTCAACTGCTTTTACAGAGACAGCAATATTAGAAGTCAGTATTTGCATTCCTGCAAATTATTAATGATTTAAACTGAAGTTTTCCACAGCTGGTATCTGCTTCCATCTTAAGTTTGTGATGGAAACACGGAAAAACAGGTTGCTACACCTTTATTAATAAAATACCAAAAGTCGTTTCTGCAAAACTTTAATACCTCCACACAAGTAAAGGTTGGATTCCTCCAGGAAATTCACTCTGTAGAAAATACGTCAACTCCTCCTGGTCATAAACGAGTTCTTTAAACCTTCATGAAAATCTGATGCAGTAAACGTTAATTATGCAGTATCTAAATTATCAAAATTTTCTATGTGATAGAAAACCCTTTGCGTTTTCCTTGTTAGGTTACAGAATTTTCAATAAAAATCTAAGAAGTCCAACCCAAATTACAGTTCTTTTTTGAGGGAGTCCTATAGAGCAACCAGCCTGGAGAACAGGAGCAGACAGTGCCAGCAGTAGCATCACTTCCTGCCACAGATGTCCAAAGGAACTCAAATCACGGGAAAATAAAATGTATTTAGGATTTCTCTTAGGACAACTGTGCCTCACTGTGACTGTATCCTAAGACTTTAGTTATGGTTCCCTAATAGAACTGGTGATGCTGTGTTGGAGAAGAAATTAAACCTTGATAAGAAGCAGAAGCAAGAAGGAAGGATGAAATTGAAGCAAAAATTAACTCAATCAAAGAATAGGTCATAAAAACTGGTGCTGTTTTCCCACTCTTCTGGGAAACGAAAATAAAACAAGAGAAGAGTCTGGAGATGAAAGTTCCACAGAATTCAATCTGCATGAAAAAGCAGAAGCAGGAACTTAGAACACTTTAAATGGAATACTGGACGTCAGGACAACACTCTGGGCAAGTATTTGGGAGGAGGTGAGAGGCCTTAACCTGCACATCCCTGCCAGCTGCTCCTGGAGTCAGGCTGGAAACACAGGCAAAATCCCAAGTGAGCCCAGAGCTCAGGGGTGAGCCTGAACTCTTCCCAAGGCCAGAGCTACATAGGAAGCAAGGAACAAGTGCACTTGTCCCCACGGCACAGGTACGGGACATTTATTCATTTTAAGCTGACAGAACTGTCAGAACCAAGGCAGAAAAAGCTGCATTAGCACCACAAGGAAACCTACTGCTGATAGATACAAGGATAAAATTCTGTGCTGACCCCTAATTTTGTACCTAGGAAGGTTTATGTAAACTAAATGTATGGGTGAATACCAAAATGGAAGACTTCTGATCTCCATCAGTGTCATGAAAATTCAGCAACAAAATAAGAGCAGTAATATCTCGAGACCGTCCTCCTCCCTTGGTCCTGTTCACACAAGATTTACCTTACTCTAAGGCAAAGCTGTAAAGAAAATCTGAACAAAAGAACACCATGAAATTTCCTATTTGCAGAGGAAAATGAACGTTCTTTTCCTGTTGGACAGTTTAAAGAGTTCCTGTCTAATTCAGGTTTTTGTTCATTGTTACATCCAATAACAGATATTATGTTTTCTTGAGGGTATGGCTGAAAGACAAGTTCTAGTATTTAATTACAGTTGAGCAAGAAATTCTTCAATTTCACTATTTAGTTTTTCTATCTATTAATGTATAAAACAACTGATGGCTCCAACTCTCATTTCCAGCAATTACTTTACCTGCCCAGGCTTTCAGAAATTTCAGGAGCCACTACATGCCTGGACTGAATTGGGAAAATTTAATACCGTGTAAGATATGCAGATAAAATATGAATTCCAGCCATGTAACAAAAATGCCGTTGACAACATGTATATTATGCAATTATGACTGTCATTTTATTACTGTTATTAATTTATTAGTATAATTGCAATTTTTTTCAATGTCATAATGTGATAATAAAGGACTTGTCATTACTACGTTAACCTCGGAACATCTCTGACCTCAGGGGAGGTAGCTGTACGCTTTCAGTCCAAAATGAGCTGTCAGTTACCACAACGAGATTTTGATGACTACATTATCTTGTAATTAAATGTCTCAACAAACTTCTCCTTTTGATTGACAGGTAGTTAAGACTATCTTTGACCACAGGGCAGTTTCTTTATTTTTCAAGAATAATTTTTCAGCAGTGAAGAAGAAAGACAAGAGTTTAAAAATTAAAGTGTTTTGAACGATATATTAATCTATACTTGGTACTTATAAGACAGTGAAAATTCCACCAAATTGCATTATCCTCTGCCCAAGCTACAGCATTTCACTGACAACTTTGATTGATTAAGGGAGTTTATGCTTTTCTTTATTAGCATTTTGGTCTTTAAAGAAATAAATTGTTTAGATTTTACATTTTCTCCCCTTTCACGATCGTTTTTAAGACAGTAACAATGCTTAGAGTCAATAGTGATACCTACAAGGAGATTTCATCAGTAAGAATGTTTTAGGACATAGTCATAAAGGTCAATTTCTGATGATATGGACCATCAGGAAGACTCACAAAAGACAACAGAAACTCAGTTCATAACGAGTTTAAAAGGACAAGCAACATAAATTATTCTATATCAGATCATCCATCCACTCAAATTGGATTTTTTGCCACAGCAGATCCTCACTGGAACTAAGGCTGGAGGAGCATTAGTGCCAAAAAGATCCCAAAAAGATCCCAAGATAAGAAGTGAGGTATGACACAGAGCAGCAACCCGGGTGTCCCCTCCAAAGAGAAGCCTTTTCTGAAGGAGGGAGGGTGGAACCACCTTCTGCTGACAATCCCCCATGGAAGAAGGATGCACTTGTCCCTTGTGAGGAACATCCCTGGCCACCACTCTCACCCACAGCCTTGCCCTCCCACAGATCTGTGCATCCAAACTGGTCCTTCTCTGCCCTGGCCGCCCTTGCTGGAGCTCAGGAGGACAAAGGAAGCAAAGTGAGGATTGGAGGTGCCCAGATCAATTTCTCCTTCCTTTGAATGGGATGCCATCCCCAACCAGTCTAAGTTCAGCCTGAACAATGGATGAACGACATCCTTCCCAAATGAATTCTGACATCAAACACATCCGACATCAAATACAATCTCAATAAAACCTGAAGGTCTTTGAAATGCAGAAAACTGTACCAATAGTGAATTCTGATGATAATAAAATAAAGCAAGGGCTTTCCCCAGCAATGTAAAGGTCACACAGGTTTGGTACACCTGAGGCACATCTTCAACGCCGATGGGACTGACAAAATTCCTTTCCCTTTTGTGCTGCAATTAATATCAAATTATTTACTGGGACAATTACTCGCACGTCATTGTCACTTAAAACTGCCAGGCCTGTGGTTTAACCTTTCAGGAAGAATCCAGTGAGTCACAAGTTGACACAACAACACAGGGTCACAAGCACAAGGAGAAGGTTGCCCTTATCTGCTGATGCACTCTCTGGTTTTGGTATTTCTCCATTTCCCCCACGGGTGTACTGTTAAAATCCAAATCTTATCAAAGACTTACATTACCAATGTGCAGTTTTTTCAAAGATTTCATACTGTGCAATGTTCCCTAAGAGTCACGTACTTGTATGGGGAACCAGCTTTCATTCGAAGAAAAAGAAACAAGCAGAAGGCTGAAAGCAAATAAAATCTTAATTTTTTACAAAATTTATGCATTTTTAAAAACTGTGTTAATTTATTTCCTGATACTCAAATTTTTTTCACTTTCCTTTCTCTCACATTTCCTCATTTTAGCAACACATCTTCCTGCAGACTGTTGGACCCCAAGAGTTTTTTCAGATATTGAGGGCATTTAATAAACACCACAAGGAAAAGTTGGGATGGAAATCTGAAATGACAAAAATGTTGTCCAGCATGTCACAGTCATTTGTGTGGAATAAACTGCTGAGGCTTAATATTGTGCATGTAATTTCTCTGAACTGTTCAAGATAATAACAACAGCTACACTTAACTGTATTTTGGGTTGAATTTCAGCTATCAGGACAACCGGATTTCCTGAAATGTATTTTAAACTTTTAAATTTATATTTAAAGCGATTTACTTTGCAAATACCTCACAGAAATGACATTAAATAGCTATGTTTGTACAAGGGGAAACTACTACTTATCAAACATGGTAGTTACAAAGTTTTTGTTATTAATTACAAGTTCCTTTGACAATCAGACACCAAACAAGTTAAGGGAGTGCACTGTACCACAGAAATTATACCACTTAATGTTTTCCCTAATTTTGGCCACAACATTTAGTTGAGTCAGCCTATACTTGGTCATACATTTACACTACTGATAAGCAGATCAGCTTTTTTATTTGTAGACAGGAACAAAAAAGTTTGCTATCAAAATTATACTAAAATGTTCCCAATATAAAGGGGGTTTTTGTATATTAAAAATTGTAACATACACACACACAGATACACACGTAAGGAAAGCTATACAGCTATATATAAAAGATAAAACTACTTATTCTAGACCACCTACAGGTCAAAAACCTTTATCTGAACCTCCTGATACAGGATATATCAAATGAGTATACAACCTGTGTGGACAACACAAACTTCAGAAGTCATTGTAAAATAGATCTTCTGAAAGGTAACATTTTAATTTACATTTTATGTAAGAATGCTTCACTGTACACATATTCTACAGATCAAACTGAAACTAAAAATATTGACAACATCTAGGATAGTGCATCTTAAATGAAACTCAAATGATGTTTTCAAGAGTATTTGATTTGCAAAAGACATTTTAAGGTAACATTAAATGAAGACGTATTTTGAAGCCCCTTAAACTTGCAGAGGATGTTGCAGTGCTTGTTTATTTAGAAGACTAAGATGTAAAGTACAGAGCTAGAACACAGGGTTTCTCTTCTGCCCCCCAGATGATCTCAAGCTGACCTCAGCAGACCATATTCTCTGGAATACTGCAGGAATATTTGCACAGCCGAGTATCTCAGCTGGTCTGCCCCTGCACTCCTGAGCAGGTTGGAAGTGCTCTCTAAGAGGATTACTTCCAGCCAGCGAAATGTTTTGGGAAGGAGAAGATTCAGCACTGCTTACAGCAAGGCATGCTGTGCACTGTCCTGAGAAGAACAGTGTGCCAGGGAAATTCTCTTTGGAATTCTGTCACTGCAGCCTCACAGACCCCTCACTGCTGCTTCCAGCAATTGCTGCCAATTGGTCCAAAGTTAGTAAAAATTATTCTATCATAACTGTGTTTCAGTGGAGGGGAGTGTCAGGGACAGGACTTCCCTAGAGAAAAGAGTGGGAGTTCTATTCCTCACTCCAGCTCTAACACACCAAATTCAGACATTTGGGTTTTTTACACATTTCCACAAGTCTGGGAACAGCGTTTCCTGTCAGTTCCTCCAGACTGTGTCAGTCAACAGGCACAACACCATGAGCTGCCTCTGTCTAGAATATGTTTCCTTCATTTAGGAAAGTGCAGTAATTCATCAGTGATTTAACCTATAGACATTTGAAGGTTGGAGAGCACCTCAGAGGGGCTGTTGACCTTCAGCAACTGAAAGAATTGAAGCTCCAGCCTTAGTCAATATATATTTATCTTTCTGTTGGGACTATTACAACTGTTCAAGTAATGCTGACCTTGAAACTTCTGCACACGATGCATCAGAATAATGATCCCTGAAGGAAGAGTATAAAAATACCTAAATAGGATATCTAAATCCAAAATGCACATAAAGATAAAAGGAAGCATTTCAAAATGTGAAGTCACTTAAGATGTGGTAATATTATTGAGGCTCCTGTTAATTATAATTTGGACAACATTGCTAAATACCATAATTACACATTTCCAAATATTTTAATGATAGGATATAATTTATGTCAAAGACCTTGTTTGTTTCGTTGGGAAATCTTTGCCTATTTGTAATTAATTTAACATCTGACTGACAGACCCATAAATCGAAATCCTCTCCATCTTTAACCTGCTCTGCAGAACAGCAAGAGCACAAAGTCTTAACCCTGAGCCTTGGGCTTTTGCAACTTCGCTGCAGACAGAAAATTACAAGAAATAAAATGGTTGGTTTCTTGTGATGTCCCTGTTACTTGTTCTCTCACATTCCATGCAGAATTTTCTCTCAAATTTGAGATTCAAACGGCAACCAGGACCAATTACATTACATTAATCAAAAATATTATGGTACTGCAGGTGCCATAAAAGGAACCCTCCTGGGGCGTCTCTTCTTCCAATACCTAATACTTGACTGGGCAGCTGGAAAGTCTTTTCAAGCAAATTTTTGGAGATGACTTTTCTGAAAAAAATGAAACTCTCTCTGAAGGTGGCTGGAGTAAAGATGAGAATCATCAGGAGGCTTTGTGCACTATACTGACTAAACTATACTGACATTGTTTCACAACCAGGCTTAAAACCACCATACTCTGTATGTAAAAATTATATTTAAAATCCCCTAAAGAAAACCACACACAAATTCTTTAAGCTGGCTGTTTGACTTCTCTTCAGGACATTCCAAAACCAACACAAAAATCCTTCAAATTCAAACTGCAGCTACTCCCCCTCAAAGACTCCCCTGAGCTATTTACAGGCTTTAATTGAAAGAATTACCATTTAAAAACTCACAGTAAGGGCAGTCTGTTAGATTTTATATCAACTACTCATCCCTCAGACTCCTCCATTCTCTTTTCTGTAGAGCACAGGGCATTACCACAATGCTGATCAGTGGCAACAGTGACACCAGCGCATAGAACACCCAAAACCACTGGTACCAAGGAAGAGTTTGTTTTCTTCCTCCCTTTGGATTGTTCCTCTCACTTCAGAAGACTCAATAACTGCTTGAAGAAAACCACCTCGCTTGCACACTTTGTTAACAAGGAGCAACTTATTTTCAAGTGCAAATGTGACCTGAGTCAGCTACCAAATGCATAAAATAAACATGCCCACATCTTACAAATTATCTTCCAACCTCACTATAGATTTCATAACTGTCAGCTTCCTGGCTGTCTGGAATTTTCTATTTTCTAAAAGCCTGAATCAACAGAATCAGCATTATGTTTTCTAAATGACCTGATAAGCTCTTGTTGAAGATGGAGAAGGAAACTCATGCTCCAACTCCTCCAATCCAGAACCTGGGGTATTTTTTAAATATGCTCCCAATACTTGCAGCTGCCAGGATGCAGAGTGGGTTAAAAAAGGGCTGTAAAATAGCAGCAGAGTCTTTTTGTAGCTACATATAACTTGTGAGAAGTATTTTGGGTTGAGTTAAAACATGCAGCACAAGCAATGAGCTGTTCTGTAATTGAAGATCGCCCACCAAAACCCTGTGTGAGCACTGAGGTAGGATGGTCACAGACACCACCATTACAGACAGCATCTAATGGCAACTCCACCAGAACTTCTCTGTTCAGCGCATTCTATTTGGGCGCAGGAGAGCCAGTATCATTTTATTTTGCACGGTATTATCCCAGATGCAGTTGAGTTTTGGATTTATTTATGCATTTCCCATTCAGATACTGGAGTTTGCATGAAAATCTTGACACCTCAAGCAGGTATTGCTTTTCCTACTGAAGCCAATGAAGAGCTACCTTAAAATACGAGAAGAAAGCTAAAAACTGCATCTATACAATGCAGCTCAATGTGGTACATGGAGTTTTATCTCATCCATATACTGCATAATAAAATTTACAGTTACATTAACTCTCTTCCATGATGTCCACTGGATTAAGGCTTCAGCAGAAGTGGGGGGTTTTTATAAAGAAATCCACTGGGTTTGGAAAAATTAGGCTCAGCTGGGGATACAAGAACTTCATCTCCTGGCAACCAGTTCAGTATCAAACCTGTCAGTGCATGAGGCACTCCTGTCTGAGCACTGCTTGGTAAAATGAAGTCCGAGAGCTTTGGACACCTTCTGCCCAACAGCATAATCATAAATTCTGCCTCCAGGAGACCACTCAGTTCTGAAATCCAGAGAAAGGCCCATGGAAGCAGTGCTGCAGAGAAGGATAATCCTCCTGGACAGCCTGGGGAGAGCTGCCTCAGAGCCTGTGGCACAGAATCCCTGCTGGCCTGACTCTGCAGGATGCCAGGGAGATGAGCTGGGCTGGGAACACAGGGGCCCCAGAGCTGACAGGGTCTGTCCAGCTGCTGCAAAGCCACCCCAGGAGCAGCAGAGCTACCCCAGGGCTGCTGCAGGCAAGCTCCAAACACAAACCAAGGGACAGCTCACACAGCACTACAGGCAGCACACCATTAGGGACAAATGGAGCATTTTTCCTCCAGGTTAGGAATCACTGCTGCCCAGACCATGCAGAGAATTCCTGAGTATCTGTCTTCTCTGAAGAGACAAATATAATTTCTTGATGCCACCTCAAAAATATCAAATTAACTTCCTCAAAATCACCCAGCACAGTTTAAAAAGACCAGTGTTGACTAAGCCAGGATCTAAATAATATTTTTTTTCCAAGTGTGGTCTAATTATTGTATATTTTACACATAAGAAAGGTCTCTTAAAAACTGTGAACAATCCCCTTACTTCATTTAGCCTTCAGAATATCTCAGTTTTGCCATGTACTGTTTTAGCTTGGGGAGCAGCAGAAGATAATAAAGTTTAATGGGTACTCTTACTTAATTGTTCAAAATTCAAGGTCTCTGGCACATCAGGGGCCAAGACAAAAACCTGCTGACTGAAAAAAACAAGTACATAAACAACTCATTGTAACTGCATTTCATCTACTAAGTATTATATTAAAACCTGATGCAAAATTTTAACTTGGAAGAACCGAATATAACCAAAAGATTCCTTATAATCAGCATAACGTATTTTAATGTTATTCACAGAATATCCCTAGCCCTGTTAATTTGATAATGTTATTCTCCCTATATATTTTAAGCCAGTGGTACAGCAAACTGGGATAGGTGGGATAGGAATTACACTTTAATATCTCAAGGATAACAATTAAAGCTCTGCCAACCTATGTACTATGTTGCAATAAATTTATGAACAAAGGTGACACTGAAGATTAATCAGCACATACAGGCCTGTCAAACTCTTCTAACTCTACAGTGTGGATTTATTATGCAAAAACGGCTCCAATACGTGAAATTTACTGGCTTAGACACAGAATGTTCCTTACTCAGCAAGTCTTCACCAGTATTCAGAGATGTTTCTTTAACCAAACAACGAAGCTGGACAGAATCTGAGCCAGCACTTAGCTTGTTATGATTTATGCCACAAGAATTACTTTCAGGATGGTTGCTAAGGGGTCCAGGACCAACTATGGATAGAGCTGGTCACTCTCAGTCTATCCCCATCCCTAAGCTGGCTCCCAAGGACAGCCCTCCCACCCTCTCTCCCAGGATGTACAGGATACACCCTGAAGTCAGCTCTCCTGCAGCACAGGTTCATGGTTTCCCTAAAGGCATTACTTTTAACTCAGAAATCCATGGAAAAGTCAAAAATCCATGGAAGAGCTGACTCATTAAAAAAAGGATCAAGCAGTTATGTAACCAGTGTATGGAAAGGGTCCCACTTCCCATATTTGGCATTTGCCCAATTACTAACAGCTTTACTTTCCAACCTCAATATTATGTTACTGAAGCTAATTTTTTTTAATTGGGGAAGATGGAATATTATCCCTGCTGAACTCCAAATCGCTTTGGAACATTATGTTTTATACAAACTTCCAACCAACACTGTAGAGATGGCACAAAGGTTCTCCACCTTTATTACAACAAATAAAAATTATGTACAGTATACTGAGGAGTTTTTCAGCACAGAAATCCCAGGTAACACCTTCACTGCATGGTGCTGAAAGGTGCCTGGAATGCTATACAATGCTGGAGGTTTACTCAGAAGCAACAACACAGAAGAGACAACAACTCACAGTTGTTACGCAAAGTTAATGGTGAGGATGTACAATAACGAAACCAGTAATGAGCTGTAAGCTCCCTTGTGAATCAGAAAAGTCTTTTTTCTTTAAAAAAAAAATTTTCTTATCATATCCCCAGCAATGTACAGGAAGAGCAGGAAATTGCTAACAAATCTCAGTTTTTCGGTGAAAACAATGACCAGGAGATACATTAGTACTGTACCAAACTCTAGGGAATCCAAATTTTTGGAGTAGAAATAAGCTCTGTATTGCCCCAATCAATTTCCATAGCTGTTTCAATTACAAAATATTTTGAAAACAGCGAAAACAGGGTGAACAGTCATGGTGAAGGACACAAGTCTGGTTCTTGAATACACAGAAGAAAAACATACGCAAACTTTGATAACAGAAGAACAGCAATGTTTGTACTGCAAGAAAGAAGAACAGAAAGGTTTCACTGGTCACACTTGGGTTTTATTTTATCTGAACTGCCAGAAGCTGAGACAAGTATTTCTTTCTGCTAATTCTCTACTACTCAGTCATTTCTTGAAAATATTAGCAAGGCACAAAGGCTGACAACACCAAGAATGGTTTTGCTGGAGCTGGCTCTCCAGGATGAGAGAAGGCTTTACCTCCTGTTTCGATCTTCTGTCCCTGCTTTCTTGTTTTGGCTTTGTTTTGTTTTCAAATTGCCTTCTTTATTCAATGGAATAAAATTTGCAACATTTAAAGCATTAACACACAAGTCTTTCTCTCTTGCTTAAATGCTACAAAGACAGCAGCAATGGGCAAAATTTGTTCTCAGAACAGAACCTTTCACTTCTTTCCTCCACCTGGTGTTCAAGACAAAAGCACATTACTGAGAAAGAAGAGCAAGAAAATGAAAAGATGTGGGGATGTTAGAAGTGTGGCTTCACATCCTCTGACTTACAGAAAAGTTTCAACTCGGTGATTACCTTAATTCAGAAACAGGAACAGCAGCTGGTGAGCTACCAGGAAAGTTCTCCCCAGTCATTCTGATCTTTGTATAAATAAAAAATCCAAGCAGAACCCTTTGATCCTGCTTGATGTAAAAAACAGAGATGAAAAGGTTGGAAACACTGCAATGTGTCTGTACCTGCCAGCTCCCAGATTCAGGTCTCTGCTCCCAGGCAACTGGAAACAGGACAAGGGGAAATGGCCCTAATTTGTGCCAGGGGAGGTTCAAGTTGGGTATTAGGGGGAAATTCTCCACTAGAAAAGAGGTCATGCATTGGAACAGACTGCCCAGGGAAGTGGGGGGAGTCCCCCTCCCTGAAGCATTCAAGAAACATGGAAGTGGCACTTTACAGGATGACAAAGATTGGACTTGATGATCTTCCAACATTAAAGATTACATGTCTACACAAAGGAGTTCTCTAGGGAAATAATAGCAAAGTGGTTTTGCTGTTGTCCCTGAAAACTACTGCTGCCTTCTGGGCTTTCACAGTAGGGAGAGCAACTGCTCTGTCACAAGGAGTGACTTTTGCTGAACCAGGCTCAACATGTCCCTAGATCAAGCCTATAAGGCTTCCTGGTTTATAGCAAATACAGAAAATACAATTTCCAAATCCCACAGTCCTTTTAAGACTCCTCATGCCTTCTGTTTTCTCATCTGAAACTGATCCAGAGTTCCTAACAGATTAACTTCTTTGGTTCCTGACCACTCCATTTTTATGTACTGTAAGTAGGACAATATTGCAATATGTTTTCCTCACAAATGGTTTTTGAAGATATTTCACAAGTGAGATAAGGCTCCTTTTTAAAACCCTGGCTCTTTAGGTGTTAAACACAAGTAGTAAATCCACTTTGTCAAATTGCCCCATTTATAATATTTAATCTTCCTTCTGTAATCAGGAGAGCTGAAGTACATATTCAGAGTTGCTTTCCTTTGACACAGTTCTCTTATTACTGTCTCTTTTCCTCACATAATGTCCCACAGCAGCTGTGCCATTATGATGATGCTTTCTCTTCTCTCTTTTTCTTTTTTTAAACAGCCTCTCTAGCACAAATAATTAAAACACGTACTTACCTTCCATCTCTTGGCTGAGACTAAGTGCACATTTTGCAGGGAGGGGGGCAGTTGTTTGTTTCCTTTTATTTTATTTCTGAGCAGTGACATATTGATGTTTCAGATAATAAATCATTCCAATTTGTTCATCCCTGCCAACAATGGTTTTAATCTTCATTTACGACTTGCAAAGTCCATTTTGTTGGAAGCGTTTGATAAAATACTCAATTACCATTTTTTTTTTTGCACTGCAGTTCAACTGCTGTGCTGATAAAGGCTCTAGCTCAGAAGATAAACTGCAAATAATTCCTGAAGAACAAATGTCAGAGGCAGTTTACAATGAATGGGTTTTTTTTTTTTTCTTTTGAGCAGATTATTCTCCCACCAAAGTGACAGGGCAGCTCAATATTTATTTTGTTGAGAATGTCATTTAAATATTGTTTGACACCTGCTCCCTGAAGTCAGCTACTCAGCACAGAGCACTTTCAAGGGGTTTGGAGTGAGGTTCCAGATCTACTAACATATTTCAGGGACTTGATTTAAGAAGTAGAAATGGCAGCTTCAAGACACACTTGGCAATTCTTCCCAGGTAAACAAAGGGAAACACCACCAGAACACATGTGCTGCACACAACCTGTGTGCTCAGGGACCCAGGAAAATCAGCAAATGTGTGGGCAAAAAGAGGACATAAGAAGAGGCTGAAGTTTTCAACTCATTCCCATGCAGCTTCTGTAACATTAAATACAAGAAAAAAAAATTCTGGATTATTTTTCATCCTTTCATGTCTAGGAGAGAAGGTATACCAAAAGTTCTGTGGGATCTTCTGCCCTGGATACTCTCCAGGTGGCTGTGGTGGGCTGCTGGCTGTGCTCAGCTCATCACACATTGTTTCTGCTGCTCTTTCCTCTGCTCCAGTGTGGGATACTTCCATGGGAGACACTATTCCATGAATTTCTCCAACATGAGTCCCTCCCACAGGCTGCAGCTCTTCACGAGCTGCTCCAGCGTGGATCCCTTTCCATGGGGTGCAGTCCTTCAGAATCAGGCTGTTCCAGAGTGGGACCCCTGCAGGGTCACAAGTCCTGCCAGCCTCCTGCTCCAGTGTGGGCTTCCCATGGACTCACAACCTCCTTCAGGCTCCTCCAGGGGCATGGTTGCCTCACCACCTCCCACTACCAAAACCTGGCTACGTTTAACAACTGAACTCAACTCACACTGCTGCAACTCCTTACAGCAAAACAGGATTTCCACCTTTCCCAGCTGTGGAGTTAACCTGGTGATAATGACCACTGTCAGTCCAAACCACTTTACCCACTTTGTCTCAAAAGGATCATTCATACAATACTTTTACCTAATCAGTGGCTCTTCCAGTCCTTTAAAAATCAGAGCATTCTTCCAAAAATGCTCTCCTGAAATGTACATAAACTATACACATGAAACACCTGCAAAAGTGCCCAGAGGATGGCACAGCACAGCCAAGAATATACACAGAACATTCCCTGAGAAAAGGTCCCTTCCTGACTTTTCAAAAAGCAAGCAGCCGTGAGCCATTTGTCTTAATGAATTAAAGGTGTAATTATCATAATTATTTCTTTTGTTTCAGTTTCTTAATCTGTTTTCAACTACCCTGGTTTATTTGCTTCAGTTATGCGGAGTAGGTTTTTTTTGTGCTAACTCTGTGTTTGTCTGGACGGATTCAGAGAACACACTCAAGGTGGAGCCTTCCCCTTTCCTCACGAAAGACATGGAATAAGAGGCATGCAGGATTCACACAGACAGTACTGCAAGGGAACAGGAATCCAGCAAAATCAGAGATATACTTCAGTAAAACCCTGTCTGAAGTGTATCAAGTCCTTTCAAAGGCCATAATCTGCTAAATTAGGTCAAAGATCTGTCTGCGCTTCAGAGACCTTTATACTCACAACTGGCAGGAAGGAAAATTGTACAAAAATATGCTTTGAGTTAGTACATTCATCATACCAAATACATGTGCATGAGCTTATAACCCTAACTGTATTAATAACAGACTTCCTCTAACTACTTTTATATCCATGTCTGCGTAATAGGCATATATAAATCAGAGCATGTATTTTCTTAAGTTCTCATCTCACCTATGAATACTTTGCTCTTCTCTTCAATAAAACAAAATTAAAACTTACAGATTAAAAAAATAGATAAAATGTTTTTACAGAGAAAAAAACCTTGTTAAGCCCCTTGTAAAAAATGTAATAAATGATGAGGGAGCGAATGCAAATGATCTGATGAGAAGTAGAGATGTAGACTTCTGGAATACAATAACCAGCAAACACTTAATTGAAGCACACGTGCACATTAAGTCCAGAAAACAAGGCGATGACAGATGCAGGACCAGAGAGGGAAGGTGGTGACTAACCTGGCCTCCAGGGTTAACAGAACTGGGCACAGAGCACAATCTAATGATAATGTGAGTTATTACAGAGACAAGATGGAGTATCCAATTCCCCAGCGTGTATGTGCATGTGTACACATGTACATCTGTAAATACATGCTTTACAAACCTATTACTGCTTTTCACCAGCCTCTCAAAAAGTATTGAGATTAATGAATAATTGGGTTTCCAAATCTCTCATTGTTCCAGTTTGCTGCTGTGGCTCAATACAGACATCAT
The DNA here is from genome assembly GCA_013401135.1 of Cettia cetti. Taxonomy (NCBI): domain Eukaryota; kingdom Metazoa; phylum Chordata; class Aves; order Passeriformes; family Sylviidae; genus Cettia; species Cettia cetti. The sequence goes on from VZUI01033833.1 coordinate 134,338, forward strand.
TACTTCTCCACCAGTGCAGTGATTCTGTTCGTCATGCCTGAAACAACTACAGCACGGAGATTAAATACAATCTATATCCACATAAATCATTGAATAAATGAATCATGAAATTAATATGTAAATTGTGTGTTTAACCTCTATTTATACAGCACTGTCTGTCACCATGTAGTAAATCTAAAACTAATTGCAAATTCACAACTCTGCAAAAAGAACACCATGGTAAAAGCTTGACATATTTATTAACTAAATGTTGAACTACATTGAGTAAGTAATTAACAGTCATGCCAGAACAGGGAGAGGAAATTATATTTAAGCACAGATGTCACCTGTATGAAATGGCTAAAACTATTTTAGATTAGATTTTGATATTAATCAAAGAATACTCCTATTTAATTTTTGACAGACAAATCTGTTTCCATTTATTCATGATTCCATTAAACACTCCGTTTTTAAACCTGAATGTCATGTCCATTCTCAGTCTGGTATGTTCCTTTTAATGTGTCTTTTAATAGGAAACGTGAAGAAGAAAACAGTAAGGTTAAATGGTAATAAAATCTTCCTACACTGTAGACAAAATGCCCTCAAAAGGACCAGAAAAATTGTTTTATATTAGGCTAAATTCTGTTATTTATTTCTTTAATACATAAAGAACTGAACACAAGCCTTAAGATATCATACCTAATTTCATTTCTATGTATTTCCAGCGCTTTCTGATGAAAGGCACCTCCCATTGGATAATCATGGAAGGTCCTCAGCTGCATGCACTAACAGAGATCCTAAGCCTGATATTTTTCCAGAATTGCTATGTATTTAAGACATAAATAAAAATATATGTTATATGAAAGCACCTGCACAAATGTGCCTGTAGATTCCCAACAGTCACTCAGGCATTGAGAGAACAAAAGAGAGGAGAGCTGTTCTCCCTTCAGACAGCCATGACTGATACCACGGCACAAGTGATGCTCACCAGGAGTACCCACTGCTGCCAAACACAGACTTCATTGTGGAATTCCTAATATTAACCCCTTTTTCTTAAAATCTTCAGCTGCTGAAACTGAGCAAATACAGTAAGAATCCAGAGAAAATAGAAGAAATTATATCTGTCTAAGAAATCAGACTGTCCATATGCCACCTCCCTTCTTTGCTTTTTTTACCTTCAACAGGTCAATACAGGTACCCTACATGTGCAATTCCCAAGCAGGAGCACAAGGCAGGTTCATAACCGTGGAAAAATGAATCCTTGCTGAATATGAGAACAGCAGAGTGAAATCGATTATATAATAAATATGTACTTTAAAACACAGCAACTGGCCCACTGGGCAAACCTCCTTTCTTAACAGGCACTATAAATTTGAAAAATATCCTGAATAAATTCCAGTGGATTCAAATGGAAAATGCACCCTGCTAGGGAAGTGTCTGATCCAGCAAAAAGGGTGAGATCCTGAAATAGCCAAGACTGATAAGAAAACTCACACAGAATTTTATGCACTTGTTTCCAGGCTTTTAGTAAAGATAAACTCAGATAAAGCAGATAAATTTTCCTTCATATGGAATTTATAGACTTAAGCTGTCCCCTCACGGCAAATTCATCCTGCCCACAGCGTTCTTCATACTGTGCTTGATGAGGCTACACGAGCATTAGGATCCCCATCCCACAACCTGCACAGCAGAGCCACAAAGTGATGAGGTGATTTGTCCAAGGTCACCACACGAATCATTTCCAGGGCCTGCAATGAGACCGAAGTTCCACAACTCCTGGCTCTGGCAACTAGACCATGATGCCTTTAAGTGTATTACAGCAAACTATTCCTTGTGTCATCAATCTCAGCTCCAGAAGAGCTCTAAATCATCTGAGGATTATGACATTTTTATGAGAGGACAACACTTCATTACAGACCTGAGAACCTGTGAGGAAGAGCAGGAAAAACTCCCCAAAGCTCCGGAGAAAATCTCCAAAGCTACACTGGAAAGCAATTGTCTATGAAGGCAAAACATGGAAACTGCTGCTTACTACTCGCTATTTCTTATCCATTCATCCATCATTTTCTACAATTTTTAGCAGTTTCAGGGACACAGAGAAGAGAAATAACAGCCTGTGCCCCATGTCCTGTGGCTAAAAGGAACAGTGGCCATTACACAGATGGCTTAGAAGCTGAGTTTGAACAAGTTGTGAGATTTTTCCTGAATGATGAATAAATTACTGCAATTGTGTACAAAATTTTCCAGAGTTTTAAAATAAATTAAATAAAATATTCATTTCTTTTCACAGTAGATAATTTAATTGCATGAAACAGAATACAGAATACAAAGAACTGCAGGAAAACAACACAAAATGGCAAATCATTCTTACAGAGGGTTTTGACAATTTACTGAAAGAAAAATTTCAGAAATCATTACAACATCCACTACAAAATACATATTTCAGTGTAGCTATTCCTTAGATACAAGAAAAAAAAATCAAGAGAATAGGGTTACTCTCTTTATGGGCTGTTCTTCCCATGTTTAAGTGTTTGAACTATACTGTCAAATAAATAAACACAGGAAATTAAGCAATAATAAATTGATATATTGTAATGAATTTCCCCAAAAGCTGGACATGGTTCTGGGCACCCTGCTTGAGCAGGAGTTTGGATAGGATGATCTCCAGAAGTCCTTTCCAACATCATCCTTTCTGTGACTCTTTTTTCCATTCCCTATCATTCAGCTCATCAGCTGGGTGGATTTCACCAAACTTATTCGGTTCACTCTCCAGAAACTACAAGTGCCTGGATCCCTTTAAAAAGAGGCCTGTTACTTTGCTGAAGCGTGGCCTCTCGTCCTGGGATGCTGACTGATTGGAACGAAATTGTCCTTTATTTCACTCTACCCTGAATGCTGCCTTCTCTCTTGTGCAGGTAAACAGGAGAAGGAAAGATAAACAACAGAATGCTAATACTCTAATATCCAATAAGCTGAGCATGTTCTCATCTTCTAATGAGAAAAAGGAGAAAAATTTCCACCCTCCCCTGAAAAAACAACCTCACAAACCAAAGGTCACTGTGGACTGTGAGGTTCAGCATGGAAGCAGCAGACTACATACGTGCAACAAATAACTCAACATCCCACTAGGCACAGGAGGGATTCACATGATTACTCATAATAGAGTCAGAACATACAGATTAGGCAAGCAAAAAGGCAAGGTACGGTCTAAAGTAAGTATATATAACAACAAATACAAATAAGCAAACATCTAAGGAGGAACAAATGGGATGGTTATGAGAATCTGAGATCTCGGGTGAGACAAGGAATAGTTGTTGAACAGACTGAAGCAGAAGAGATGTTGCAGATAGTTCATGGAGGGCAGAAAACCTTTTGATTACTGGAGAAAAAAAAAAAAGAATACATGTCTGCAAACATTGAAAAATGGTGAAGGTAGGACCATTTTAGCAGAGCCTTTCTGGAGGAGCAGCCTCTCTGTTCCCAACTGCACTGACAAAAGTCACCAATAGCAGAGCACAAAGAGCCAAATCTAATTCCAGGGAACAGGAATTTTCTAGGCAGGAGTGGAGCTTCTTGCAAAGACTCAAGTATTGATGCCTTCAGGACAGGCAAGGCCCTTCCTGGAGCAGCTTTAATGATCTGAGTTCTGAAAGGAACCAGAGCTTTCCCTCACTAGTCTACACCATTCCTTCTTGTCTTTTAGAGTCTCTTTTAATCAACTCCATTATTTTGTCTAGCCTAGTGTTTCAGATTTAGCAGTCATCCTAAGTGAATTATTGTTCTGTAATTTACAAATTTCCATCCCGTTTCAATTACTCAAGTCCCTCAAGTTACCAAATTGTCATCTTTATTATTCTATATATTGACAATATTTTCTTACATCTGTCATCAGCAAACTATACTATCATACATCCATTTTGTGTCTGGGTGATCACTAAAAATATTCAGTAAGATCAGACACAAAAAAATCCTTGAAAACTAAATCAAATAATCCTTCTTAGGTTTGATAATTTCATTGAACATGCTTAGGCTGCTTTCTACATTTTTTGCCAGTCTGCCCAGGAATTTCCTTAACTATATTCTCTACAGAATTCCAGAAAGCAATGGCAGCCCTTCTCATGTCTAGAAAAATCAGCAGTCTTTGCAAACCCAGCAAAGTCAGAGTCAGCTTTGCACAATCTACTCATGAAAAATCAAAGGACATTGTGTCTAACTATCCACTTTTTTGCCTGGTTTGAATTATATTTAATAACAAAGCACATTTTAAGTTCCCCTTTGCAAATCAGATTAATTATTACCTCTAAAATTTCCATGTTTCCTACTATGAAATCTATATTGATAAGCTACCAAAATTTAATATAAGCTCATATAAATTTGGCAAGGTAAATTAAGTAATGTTCACACATCTGTCCTTACTGGGGCATAACAAGGATCCACAATATTTGCTGACCAGGGCAACCAAACCCTGCAGCAGCTCAGGACTCCCAAAGCATTTTGAACAAGAGCAGAAGGATTTCAAGTAAACCCTGAAGCAGAGCTATTTCACAGCAGACACAAGATAAACCTAAGCTGCATGCACATAGGCTGCAGAAATAAATGGCAGCAAGGGCAGGGGGAGCACAGATGCATCCATGACCAGCTTCCACAAGCAGTGCCTGTGTGCCAGGGGCTGATCCTCAAACTTCTCAGACACCCAAGACTCAGGCAAACACTACAATGTTTTTTTTACTGCACTTTAGACCTCTTTGGAAGCTGCTGATCCTCAGCTTCCCTTCTGGGGCAAGAGGGCCTGGATCAACACACCATCCTTGCTCTGTATCACAATCCAAAGGCAATGAAGGAATCACAGAACCAGTTAGGCTGGAGAAGACCTCTGAGATCACCAGGTCCAACCTGTGAGCAATCTCCACCTTGTCACTCAGCCCAGAGCACTGAGTGCCACATCGGGGCATTTCTTGGGCACTTCCAAGATCAGTCAGCACCCTGAACCTCACTTCCCACACAGAAATTTAGAGCAGCCCATCACTCCAGCAGCCAGATTAAAGGCACTGGGGAGGAGAGGGAGGAGAGGCCATAAAGCAGCTTCTTTCTGCCCTGCATAGGACCAAGATTGCCACAGTGCTGTTTCTCAAATCACTAATGGCTCTGATATTGTTTCCACAAGAGATTTACGTTAAAAAGATAACTTTCCTCACTTGTGCTTTTCATTTGTGTCCCTCCTCTCCCTGCCCGACATTTCATTCCGGGAGGGAGAAGGAGCTGCTCGTTTCCGCGGCAGCCCAGAACAATCTCAGATTTATAACGTGCGAGGAGCCCATCACGGTGATAGAGCAATCTTTCCAGCAGACATCTCTCCATTACTGGAGCTGATGCCTCCCTGCCCCGGTGCCACTGCTGGACGGATCTGTCAGCCCCAAGAGGGGGGCTCTGGGCCCCGCCAGCCCCCTCACCCATCTGTCATCTTTATCTCAGCCAGCTCTGCACCCCTCTTCAACTCTTCACATGCAGCTTCACCGCTTTTTTTTTATTTTTTTTAAACAAAATGTTTCAATGAAAAGGCACATTTCCAACTCTGCGTCTTATGTGACTTTATTTTCTGCCTTATTTTATGATAGAGTTATTTTAGTTTTTATGAAAGGAAATAATGGGTGAAGATGAAGGCTTCATTCCACTGTGCTGACAACATACTGGTGGAGAAATGGTGCAGTTAATAATGTAAACTTGATGTATGTAAGCACAGCTGGTTTGGGAACATCTTTTCAGTAGCACTAATTTATACTTTGCCTTTATTTTGTGTTTTGGTTTATGATTTTGATTAGCCACTAGAATGAGCTCTCTTAATTGCTTTCTGCTAAACTGCTTAAGAGGAAAAAAAAAAATCAAAAAACCACCACCAAAAAAACCAAAACCCACCCCTAGAAATTGAAACCATGCAACCTGTTTCACTTTATTAGACTTTTACTATGTTGTTACATTCAAAAATCAAAACGCAGTATTAAAAGCTGTCAGATACCCTCTGGGCTCTGAAGGAACAGGAAAAAGGGAGGGGAAATCCCAAATCCTGTATCACATAAACTTCTTCCAGAAATCTACTTTAGTTTTTGCATCTTAATTCAAGGTTTGATACCCAAAATATATATTATTACTAGTATCAAATGGCTTCTCCTTTCATTTCCTGTCTCCCAGCACTCCCTAAATTCATTATGTATTTACTTATCAAAAAAGGAAAACAGTGCAGGGAGGGGAAAAAAATAGCAGGAGAGAGTGGGAGATGCCTTAGAGAGTCATACATTAATACACAGCATCCTTGCATTCCTGGACAGACACTTAACACATGTAATATTTACTTCCTCTGACAAAACCATTTTAAAACTCTGTTAGAAAATTAGAGAAAATGACCACTTTTATTTTAAATTTAAATCTCAAACTGCTGTGAAAGGCTTTCAGAAATTTTTGTATTTTATCAAAAATACAGGAATCAGCAAAGGCCACATGCAAGCTGCTCTTGGTAAATTAATTAATAAAACTTCTGAAAGTAGTACTGAATAGAGTACTGAGACTATGACAAGTGAAATAGCAATTGCAGAATTAGAAACATATAATTAAGCTAAAACAAATGTTTCCACTTGCAAACAAAGATTTTTTTTTTCATTAAAATAAACTTGAAACACTGAAAACAGGCTTTTTACCTTTTCAAAGACCTCTTCTCAGCACTTTTCACCCTAGGGGTGCCCAACTGGATACCCCAAGATCATCAAATCTTCTTTTCCTTAACAAAAGGGATTCATGGCAACACGTCATACTTGAATAACCAAGGTTATTTTCCACAGACAAAACACCACAAATATTTCCAAGAACAAGGTCTCAAAATAGCTCTACTCCTACATATCTCAAACTTATATCCTGAAGGTTGGTTTCCAACACAACAGCTAAGAAAAGGCCAGAACATTTCATGGGAAATGCTCAGCAACTCTAAAATTCACAGCACCATCACTGCTAACTCCCATTGTCTGGGCAGAAAAGAATTTGTGAATCTGCCCTTTGTTGAAACTCAGTGGAAAAACTCTTCCAGCTTCAGCATGGAGAAGGAAGTTAATCACCTGATTTAAAGGTGGGCTGCTCTTTGTATTATCTCTGAAGTAAAGTGACAGTCATCAGGCTTTTACAGTGACACTGCCATGATCAATGCTGCAGTCTCAGGTGTTAATGCTTCATCTACCTCTAAAAGCAAATGTAATAACCCAAAAAGATCAATATTATTAGTTTCTTATTACATTCTAAATTCATGTAGGAAATTCGCAATTTTACAGAATTCAATAGTGGCATTAAGCATAGCCCAAAAATGTTAATGCTAAACAGCACATCCCTTAGTTAGGAACTATCAGACTCCTGCAAAATGTGCAGATTGACCATAAAAACACATCAGAAAATTAATTTGGCAAAACTATTCTGTGAAATTCCACATCAAAACAGCTGAAAAGGCTCGGAGCAGCGAGAACAGAGACCAGTCTCTCTCACCTCAAAGCTGCTGCTTATGAGCAGACAACAGCTGTACCAGAGACACTGTGAGCAGCTTCAGGGAAGCAGGGACAGCAGCATCCCAGGCTGCTTCTGAACAAAGAACAATTGTAGAAGGATCCGAAGTGTATGGGGGGAAAAGGAGAAAGAGGTGGAGGTCCTAATCCCTGCACTATTTGCCTTTGTCCCCCACGCATTTTACTTACTCAAAATCAAAGTGCCAGTTGTAGGGTGCCACACCACTGGCTGGTATGACTGACTGGGGTGTGCAGCAATGCCAGCGGCTTGGTAAATCTGCAGCAAGCTTTCATCTACTTTAATTTCTTTTATTAAAAGCACCCAAGTATGAAACGGCTCCAGTCTTCCACCACGAGCTGCTCAGAACATAGCCATGGCAATAAAAACTGGAAGACAACAATCTGGCTCAATGTGTCAAACATCCCTCACTTAGGAGAAATCAGGCTGGAAACCCAAGAAACCCAGCTCATGAGCTACTGTTCTGACTTTCAGGATCCCTCAGTATTTGTCACAGCTTCCCAAAGCCATAGTTAAGCCTCTCAAACAAACTCTACTACTTCTTTCTTCCCATAGCCACCTCTTATAGCACTTCTCACATGCATTGTGGGAAAAGGACCTTTTTATAAAGAACAAGTCAAATCTCTTTTAAAGGTCGTGAAAAACAAGACATTTTAATATAACAATCTATTTTGCAGTCAACTCAACTAACTTCTGCAAGAAAAACATTTAGTCAGTATTAAAAAGCAGAAAGCACTTTACATTTTGATTAATTTGATACTCCTGTATTATGCATAAAGTCACTCATTCATTTTGCCCTGCAAACTATTCTTATCCAAGAACAGATACGATCAGAGTGAAGCAGTGAAAAAATTTTATTAAAGTAAACACAATCCCAGTGGAACATGCTCATTATGGAAATACACTAGCAGCTGCTAAAAAATGGGCCATTTCATATGGATGTAATAAATATTTCCACAGACATCTATCTACTGTTCTTTCAAAGTTTTAAATGCGTAACTACCAAGAAGCTTTTTCTGGTATCTCTCTAAGTAGATGTCAGTCACTTACCACATTTCAGACATTTAAAAAGCATCCCAATATGAAACAAGAACAAGGTAGTAAGTGTGGGAGCTCTTGTGCAGACTTCTTCCCAACTGAGCACAAAGCCCATCCCTTGTTACAGAGTCACATTCTGTTCCTCTCTATGGATGGCAAAGCATCTGCAAAGAAATACCCTTCACACTCACTTGTTAAAAAAGGGAACAAATACAAACAAAGCCACGTGCAGCGCTAAGTGCTCTGCAACAATAGATGGGCAATGCCAAATAGCAATTTCACAGCAAGCCACAGGGCTGGAGCTGATCCATCTCCCGAATCTGATGGATGAACTTCCTTAACACATGATAAAAAGATGAGTGCTGCTTCCTACCAAAGTTGTGCAGTGGCTTCACACTTGTGGAATCCTCAGATTACAAGTCTAATTCCTGCTCATACACCCCAAATTCCTCTTTTACTGAAGCTCCAAGGTTTGTTGTACCTGCTACTGACAGAACTGGATAGGTCATCCTCGAGCAGCCTTTGCTCTAAGCAAGCAGCTAAAACCAGTTAAACTGCAACTGAGAGACATCCAGGGGAACACCCTCAGCTCTCATCTGGTGCCGTGTTCCACACCTCCTCTACTTCTGGGGCCTGAAGTTTGACTCAGGAGTTTGATCTTCCCTCAGCAAAAGGCAATGGGTTTGGGACTGGCTGGCTGGCTCTCCACCCAGCAGGGATGCACAGGCACACTCTGGAGGTGACAAATTCCTTCTCTGGTGCCACCCATCACAGCAGAGTCCCACAGGAAAACTCACCCAGCACTGCTGGAAGGTCTGGACAGCGAAACCCAGAAGCACAACCCCAGGAAGGAACTCTACCCTGTGCCAACACTCATGAGTTGGGAGACCTGTCCCCTACACACCTGCCCCACCTCGAGGCAGGAAAGAAGCCCTGATCTCTAGTGCAAGAATAAAAGTGGGGAAAATGACAGGGACACTGACAGTGACAGGCTTGGCACTGCAACTGCTCAAAGACTCAACTACAAAACCCTGGAGTAGCCGCTGTTCACTAAAAGCCTGAAAACTGACATCCCCAAACTCTGGGCTTTGCTCAACTGAATGACAATAAAACCAGAATTTCGTTGTTTGAAAAGTAATGAAGTTCTGTACTCTTCAGCTCCTAAAAAGCATTTTACTTTTTATTAACTCACAATATTGTAAATTATCTGCAATTTTACTTATGCTGAAATTTTAAAACCAAAAGAATGAAAACCAAACAAAAAATCCCCAGACCTTTAACATAACATGAACTAAATATGAGCCAACATCCACTCTCATTCTGAGCCCAAGGTCTAGGCACGTTAACTTCTCATTACATTTACATTACTTTGTATTAAGTATCTTTTGGGGTTCTAAACATGCATACAGTGCTGCACACATATATATGTATGCCCACACACACAGAGTCAAAAACCATTTCATGCTTTCATGAAAATTTCTGACCCTTCTTTACCACTGTTTTTGCAAATACTGCCTTTGTGAAAAATGTATAAGAGTAATGAAATTCCTGGCTGAGGCTTTAATCTCAAGTCACTTCTATAACAGGGGGTGGATCAGAGAGTATAATTTGCTGTTATCGCACTGCTCATCTCCTGTGTTGACAATAGAAATCCTCCTGTTAGTTTTTCTTAGACAAACGTGACCCCAACCAGATATGACACTTTATTTTTTCAGCTGTGTAACAACAGTCTTAAACCAGGTGCTCTCTAAGCTGCATTATCCCATTTTGGGAAACTTTTGTGTTGCTATCAGTAGGGAAACACATAAAAAAATTTTTGACTATATTTGTAGGCTTATAAATTAAATACTGTACACCAACTTCTTGACATTTTCACATCTTGCCATTAACAAAAATATTTGACTACTTCATGTTTTTCACATTCTTAATTAAAATTAAGTGTGGACTGGCAGACTTTGAAGGAAATACCAGTAACATTCCAGGATAAATTGAAAGCATTAATGTGTTTAAAACATTTGTTTTCCTTTTTAAAACAACTGATTGTTAGTTTTTTCTGGAGGTTTTTGGTAGGGAATATCTGTATTCTGTTGTTTTTATGTCTGCATATTCATCAGTCTAAAACAATTTTAGACCCCAGCCTCTTTGGTATTGTGTTTTAGTACTTGCTGGCACTAGAATTTTGCACCATAGCCCTCGATTTATAGCCCTCATTTAGCCATCATGCTATTCAAACCCCTGACTTTAAATATCCGCCACACAGATATGAGTAACAAAAAGAGACAGAGTATAGCTATTGTGCCTTCAAAGAAAAGCAATAAACCATTCTGCTTGCTCTCCTTCATGTTCTTTAATTCATTTCATTTCATTTTAACTACCCAGAACAATTTCACCAGCCATTAGCCTGGAATGAAACCTTACAAAGGCTGATTGTTGTTATAAAGATGGGTCCCAGCACTCCCTCCCCCTCCTTTTCATAAGTTTTAGGACAAATAGGCTACTTCATAGCCACAGCTTTGTTTTTGAAAAAAGAGAATTCTTACGAAGCAAAGGACAGACAAACTGCTTCACATCCACATTGAAAAGACTCCAGAACAACATCCACAGTGAGCTGGGCTGGCTCGGAGCCCTCAGCCCGGACCGTGACCAGGGAAGGAACAACAAAAGATGGGAAGGATGGAAAGAAAGGATGGATCTCGTGGGCAGTTCTGTGCACAAGGTGCATCAGAGCCCACCCCACACCACGCACAAACACTGATGCTCTGCCCCCAAACCTTTAGCAAAGGGCGAGGGGAAAGCACCAAACGCTCAACTCCACTACAGCCAACTCTAAACATAGTTGGAAAAAAAAAGCGCACCAATTATGTGTGCACATTTTTATATTTTGCAGAAATAAACCTTTGTGAGTGTCATTTCTGACAGCCTATGCCAAGAAAAAGCTGCACATTTTTGTCTCACTGCATCCATGTTTGGAAAATAATCCTAACAAGAAAAAAAATATAAAGACACATTCTATTTTTTCCAGTTTGTAAAGAGCTGCGCACCTTACATTTAGCATCTTCACAGAAAGCTGTGAAGAACGATCTTGATTCTGAAACAGTGCTCAAGTGTTGGATTCTGCATTTTTTTCCTAACAAGCTGGCGGCATTTCCCCAGCCCTGGACAGTCTCTCTGTTCAACATGAAGGCCCCGAGCCCGTAACAGCTCTGCCCCAATTTAGAATGTATGTATATGTAGCAACATCCCCACAAAACGTTCACAACCCTGTCCAATTCCAATGTATTTTTGATCCTTCCCAACAAACAGAGATCTTTTCCAACAAAGTGTCAACAAACTGTCTGTGCAGACAACTCCCTCCTCAGTTTGTGTATTATGTGGTTTGTATTATTTTTATTCCTCGTTAAGTGTCACACTTGTCAAAAGAGTGAACGCCACTTTTCCATAGTAACACGGTTTTGTGATGGAAGTTGTGAAACCTTCAAGACTTACAGATATTTCCACAAATATCTAGTATCTGCTCAAACATTAACACCGCAAGCTCAGAAAGCAAAGGAATGGATTTTTGTGTTTTCTTTTCCAGCAAGCTATCAAAACTGCTCCTAAAATTCAGACCTTCTTTCCTCTCCCAAGAAAAGATAAAGATTAACTAATCAACTGGTATTTCTTTCATTATAGCACAGGAAAAAAAATTACTTAAAAGTAATTCAAAGTAATGATAGAAGCCAAAAATTACTTTTTATGTAGTGACAAAAAACTTGGAACATGAGATTATGTTGAGTGTGAGAGTGTCTATAAACAGAGCTGCTTTATCCCATCTGAGCTGTTATTGGTGATGCCAATAATCTGAGTTTGAAGATGAACTCTGCAAAGCTGCATGTTTTACTACTCACTTCCAAATTATGTAAATGAACATCACACTATACTATACCTTGTTGGAGGTACGCTTGGTAAAATAGCCTGATAAATAAATCCTAATACAATTACCATTCATTTTCACCTGACAAATTTATAGAAATCTATTAACACAAACTTCCCAGGGAGAAACGCCAGAGCAGAATGACAAATACACAGGCACCCAGCACTTTCTAGAATGTTCATTTATGTCCCCTCAACACTAAGTTACTGCCATCAACACATGGTTTTTCTTTTTGTTTTAAACACAGAGACTGGAAGCAATAAGTGATCTCACACAGCTTCTAACAACATCAATTATCAATACAAACACCAAGAAAAAAAACACCAGCTGTACCACTGTGGAAGGTACGGGGCTCAGTAACATTTAAAAACAGAGGTCCCATGCAAGGAGAACTCGAGCAGGACTTCAAGTCGAGAGAGTACCCTCAACAAGAATAAGAAAGGAGCTCCAGCGTGACTGCAGAATTTATCTAATTTTATTAACTGTGTAAATAAAAATATTTGGGAATTTCTACAAAACTACCAACAGAGCAATAAAACACAACCAGGCATCAGGTACTGCTGGAAAGCAAGCAGCATTCCTGCACCCTTTTCCACTAACACCACTCGCAGAAATCACAAAAAATCTGGACAGAAATACAAGAGATGAGTTTTCCTGTATTAGTAAAACTCCACAGACATGAGCCATACTTGCTCTGTTCTACACAACTGTGGATTTGATAAGCCACCAGTAAACTCAGAGCCAGTCCAGAACCAGCTTTACATGACAGAACAGTTCAGCTCCTCATCCTGGAGCATGTGGCACCACCCTGAATTAGAATGTTTGTGCCTTATTACACTGTCATATGGTCAAAAAGTTCACACTGCGAGATTAATTATTCCTCTTTAAAGGAAGTACTGCTATGCACATCTTCAAATGAACACTTAATCCTTTCCCTGACATTTATTTAGATGTGCACTTTTCACCTTTATGCCATCCTGCTCTGTAGAACATCATTTGCTATCTCAATTAAGCTGCATCAGTACTTTTCATTCCAACTACCTTAACTCTCACCACTCTCAAAAAGGAGAAAATATCATTTGTTTCCAGCTTCACAGTTTTCATACAACTGCTGAGAACTGTTATATTGCAAGTGTTCTATCCCATAGGCTGAAGAGATGGCCAGGAATAACTTGCCCTGAACACACTGCCTGTTTACATTTCAGCAGCACCGTGCAACCTGCCAGGTAGCAACAGTTACATACCTTTTAACATCTCCAGCTTCAACACACCTGACATGTCTTAATTCCTGTTCTGAGGCTTCTGCATTAATGAGGACAGATGCAGTAACTCACTCCACTGCATGCAAGTGCTGAGGCACAGACAGCTCCATGATCCACCTTGCTCTGGGCAAAACCTCAGTGTTTGTGAGCTAAACATTCAAAAAGTGAAAAACCTTTTACATCTCTAGACTGCTTTTAGGAGGCATTTATATATATACACGTGACTGCATAAAAGCATTAGAAAAATCATCTAACAAAACACAATGTTATACGTGCTCAAATAACAGCAAACAATTTTTGGAAAAAAAAAAAAGTCATTCATAATAGAGCCTCGATGTCTATTTACAGACTGTCCTGAAGTAAGGCACTGCTACAGAGACATTCATATTCCAAATAGCTTTGATCATCTGCCTCACAGGCCCTCTGCTGCATCTGCTGCATGTCGCCATGCAGTGACAGCAGAGGCAATCCAAGTAGGTAAATTTGGGTACTGCTGCACATCCCAGAAAGACAGCACTCACTAGATAGTATCTCTCTATTCCTACAAGTCCAGATACACAGATACAGAGTCCCTTTCTGGAGCCCAGAGCAGCACGGGTAGCTCAGGGCTGCCACCAGATTTTAGTGACAAGCAGCAGCAGCATGGGGTCATCTCGGCATCACACCAGCACATACAGAAATTAAAACACAGCACTCCTTAAACCTCCACTCCAGATCACACCCAAGGCTGCATTTTCCTCGTGCAAACACAGCTCTCTGTAGTTGGCTGGAATTCACAACTTTCACTCCTTCCTGATGGCATCAGTAAATCCAGACAATGAAGCTGGAGGCATTAAACACTAATCACAAAGTGGCCACGCAGGGATGAAAGAGAAGTGAAGGCACCAACTCCCTCATACCAACAGCTTGGAATCACAGGATACACAGACTAAAATGGCTGTCACAGAAGGGCATGAAATTGGGGAAAATCACAGCTAATTTATAATGCAAACTTCGTCCAAGAAATTATTTTCATGCATGCAACTATCACAGAACCTTCCCACAAGAGCAAGATGCAATTCAGCAGCAGACTGTAACTTTAAAATAAGCACTACATTAATTATCCATGAGGGAGGAAAAAAAGTAAACCGCGTTCTAAACAAGCAGAGTTCCCATACAACAGCTTATTTGTCCCTTCCATCCTTGCTACTTCAGTGCCACAAAACACAGATTGGCATTTGGGAAAGCAGTAATAAGGAATGTGTCTTCTGGAGCATTGTTTCCAAGTTCAGCCCGGTCCCACAGAAGCTATAAAAACTTCCAAGTCTGTTAATTCTATTATAGCTATTGTGCATATTAAGATGCTACATAAGAAGTGATTTTAAAAAACCCAAATTTTATCAATAGCACTGCAATTGCTTTGAATTGTGGCCTGCAGCCATCTCCTGCTGTAATCCATGACAAAAATTAACCAACCTCAGCAGCTGCAGGTCACCCACCAGACTAAAATTTAGGATGGTAATTATTGCATAGAAATACCCAAACCCTTGCTGAAAATTCATGCAATAGATCTCTCTTCACTTTATTAATATCAGGGAAGTCCCATGTAAAATTCTGAACTAAAACCCACGAAATAGGTGGAGACAGATTTTTGTTATTGTTACTTAAAATATTCCTCCTTATGGGTAAAATGCACTTAATTGGTTTAAAAAACATTGGTTTTACAAAAAAACCCTAAAACCAGTAAATCTGTAAAACATTGTTTAATACTTATTAACTGCAGTTTGCTAATTGCAATATTTAAGTCATGTGCAGATCTAAAATTGTCAGATGCATTTAATTGAAATACTATCCCTAGAGCTAAACACGGAGTGCTTGTAATAAGATACATTTTATTCATGATGAGCTAACTGCTCTCCTTCCATGGAAAATCCCAGAGAAAAAGCAAGGGAACAAAACTGCACTACAGGGCGGGGGGAGAGGGGAGGTGTTTGCTTCAGAGGGGGTTTTGGTGGGTCTGGTTTGGGTTTTGTCATTCTACATTTAATCAAGTGATCTTTATTCCCTTCTCTTCTCTAGCATCTCCAGAAGCTATGTCTTCATGTAAAAAAAGAAGGAACTTCTTCCTAGTTCTTTTCACCCTTCCTCCATCTCCAAAATCAGAGGTAACTTCATCACATCATCTATAAAATGCTGAGTCTAAATGAATTCCTACTTTGTTAACAAAAAACCTAAATAAGAGCAAAGAGTATCTAAAAACTGGAAAACATCTATGTTACCTGGACACAGTTCAGACAAAAATTACTTTGATTTATTCTGATGTTAATTTGCAAGTGCAGCACAGAACTAAGAGCGTAAGTGCAGAATTCAAAACTAAAATTCCCATTTTATGTTGAGATAAAAAAGAAAACTCTATTCTGTGGGAGAAAATGAAGCAAGCGTATAAAAATAACAGGCACGGCTGTAACTTTCTGCCTAATAAAAGACTGCATCCTGATGGACACAACACCAAAAAAAATTGCTGCTTAAAACAATTAAAAAGTATGTTTACTAAAAAACCAAATCCAAGCAGACAGATAAACAAAAAGCTTTGTATTTTCCCCCTTGGTGGTCTGTACGGAAAATCAGAACAGTAAAATTAATACATGCAGGATGAAATATACAGCTGAAAAGCTGAACAACGCAGTAATATATTGGTTTATTTAACTTTTTGTTGTTTGCTTTAAGATCTCTACACAAAGTTCTGCTCAACCTATTCTTGTTAGCAACAATCTGCACCAGAATTAGTGTCTCTCAAGTAGCAAGTGTAGCATACACAACAATCTCAATGAGAGAGGCAATTAACAACTGCTGCAAAAAAATAATTATATATAAAGATGGTTTGAAAGACAATACTCTATCTAAAATGACCTCGCTGTATTCACAGCACTGATAAAACAGTTTTCCTTTAAAAAAATGCCGCTTTTTTTATTCATCAAAAGAGAAAAGCCCCAAGGTCACCTGTCAATAACAGAACAAACCCTCAGTAAATCACAGTGCTTCACAAATAAATTCCTCATCAGTAATTAAAACCAGGCCTCTCTGGCCCTGTGTTATCAGCTCATCAAATTCATTGCTCATCTAGAATAACAGATCCACATCTGCAGTCATTACAGCATGCCAGATAAATCAATCCTCTCAATGATGCTTTGAGCCATCTCTGCTCCCTTTTAACCAGCCCGATATTTATTTCCCCCTGACACTTCTGACATTCTATTTACTGTAGGCAAATGGAACTCATACGGCACCTTGTAATGGCTTTACCAAACCCCATTGTGGGGCATATCTTCCAAGACTGATGGGCGCAATAAACAAGGTTTTATGGCGTAAGTGTGAGCTTCCAACTTCTTTTTTTCCAGGAATTTGACTTCTGCAGTGAAGATGGTTTATTACATTTGATTGCAGGTGGAAAAAGCTATATCCACTTTGAGATCTGTCAGCTAAAAGCAAGCAGAAAACTTCTGAAATAATATTATTTTTGTAATTTTATTTTCTCATTGATAACAATACAGAATAAAGCATCTCCCTGTCAGGACTTGGAAAGCAAGGCCATAATTTATCATTCCACCTCCACCCTCCCTCCCACCAAATCAAACACAGGTCTCCTCTGTAAACCTCCAAAAGGTACAACTGCAATATATAATCACCACATACGTACAAAGTCCTGCCCAGGCCCTCCCCAGCATTATTGTTTACATTCAATTCTGAAGCAGTGTGGTTAAGTAGGCACACACATATTGACAGATGAGGTCAAACATGCTTTTGTGGCCTCTGAGCCCAGCCAAAAATCACAGGTTTCTTAAATTTACTGCATAAACCAGAACTTTTCACTGTTTGGTGCATTCTCCAGTAACAAGCATTAGACTGTTGTGTTCAAAATGAGAACATAAATTGTTTCAAAACAAGAACATAAATTGTTTCCTTGAGAATGAAGCTAAAAGAACAAGAATTACTTTTCAGCACAAATTCTGACTGTTTGTACACTATCACAGCTGCTCTATTTAGGGAAATTGAGTGAAAAATCTGTTTAAACGAAAAGAAAAATCATTCCTAGAATCAGAAAGTCTCCCAGAATATCACATGTGTTAACAGCTCTGAGGAGTTCAGCAATTTCCAGAACTGAAGCAGATCCCCCTCCTCCGTGGGGGTGGTGTGCTTCCACGTACATATGGACATTCATCCAGGAGATGCCTAAAAGCATATGCCATCCATCCAGGAGCCCCATTTCATCCCAGAAATCCAGGGTTTCTGTGCTCCAAAGAATGATCCTGTGTATAATCTGACAAAAACAGCAAGTTTCTGGTGCAGGGAGGAGAGGCAGCCCGGCTTACCCAGATCCAAGGCCCTGCACCTGGGTCTGCGTTGCTCCGCACGATCCGGCCCTGGCAATGAGCAGGGCTCCACACCTCCCTGCTCATTATGCACAGCTCAAAACTGACTTGCATTAAATTAATGTCACAGTGTTCATGGATCCCTCCTTTAGCATATATTAAAATTTTATTTCTGCGTGGTGGTGGCGCCTTGCTCACAGCGGTAAGAAAAGGCTGGGAAAAGTCCTTTTTTTGGAATAGAAACAATGTCCAAGCCTATAGGAGGCTATGAATTCTCAGATCCTCCTTCTAACACTGATTCAAAAATGACAGGATATAGTCTTTTCCTTAATGAAAAATCTATATTTATCACTCTATTGTTCTTGTGTACTGATCCTACTGCTCTCTAAGGCCAAAGTTTGAATATATTGGATTTTGAAATAATAGCCCAAGGCTCAGAGATGCTGGGTCACGATACATAAATGATGAGAGGGTTGTTCCCTATTTCTCTGCTTCTTACCACAAAAAGAAAATACAAATTCCATGGTGAAGATCTTCAGAAGTCTACATTATCTGCAAAGTGCAAATTATATGGGATATTCACAGAACTATAAATGACAAAATCAGACTATACTGAGAGAGATGATCTGCCTGTCCTAGGAATAAACCAGCAATTTGTTACTTGAATATCACGAAGTAAAGCCCTATTTTTACACAACCACAGATGTGACAAGCTCAATTTGTTTGGATTTTTAAATCTTAATTCCAATTGAGTTTGCATATGAATGTTTCAAAAGATAAATTTATTTAGGACAAAGATCCAGAGACTGAATTTATCAATCTCTTCATACTTTGATTTTAAGTGTAACAAGGGTTGAAAAAGAAGCAACCCCCTGCTCTAGACTGTTGGTACTAGGAGAATAAAGAGATAAAAAACCTCATTTTTTTTTCCTACAGCAAAATTTAAAGCTGCTGTTATGATGAAAACATAAAGGAGAAAATCTGGGAAGTATTTTTCACCTTCATCCCATAATAAAACAGAGTTACTATTACAGAGTTCTGTAAAGCTGCACCTTCTAAGCTGCTGTATTTTCAGGGAATGGGAAAGAGCTGCCTCTCTAGATTTTGTTTCTCTGACGTGCCCAACTTTCCTTTGACCTTGAGTGACTCTGGCTGAAGTGCTGAAGTTTTTCAAACCAGCTACTGAAATACTCATCTTGCCCCATAACCAAGGGAATTTCAGGGAGCCCTGGGGATATAGCTGCTCTTCATGCTTTTTGTCAATTACCTGAAAATCAAGATCTGAGATTCATAAACAACTGGAGCAGTTTAACATCCAGTGCCCAGGGAAAATTAACACCTTGGGGAATTCCTGAGAGTAACACAGCACTAAGTGCCATAGAAATGCAAATACAAGTAGGTTATGATTAATAAACATTCTTTTTGAAAATTGAGTTTACGAGTTACACATATACAGTACAAAGAGAGTACACGTACCGAAAAATAAAATAAAAACCCCAATATTTTCTCTTGCAAAAATCCATACCACATCATTTTGTCCAGGCATAATATGTTTCTGGGAATTTTTATCTGTTAAAAATGCTTTTATTTCCAGAATCAAATGCAACCTCAGTTCTACAAATCCACAGCATCAAGTCAGATGGATTGA
Organism: Cettia cetti; assembly: GCA_013401135.1. Lineage (NCBI taxonomy): Eukaryota > Metazoa > Chordata > Aves > Passeriformes > Sylviidae > Cettia > Cettia cetti. The sequence continues at coordinate 154,081 of VZUI01033833.1, forward strand.
AAGGAAACCAAACCACTTCCTCCTGCCAGGCACAGACCTGTGTCCAAGGGCTCTGAATGGAATCAGCTGCCTCCTGACCAGCTGTGGAACAACCCAAGACTGTTCAGTCTACAGAAATGATTCCCAGGGTCTTTCTGGGGCAGCTGCTGAACTCAAAGGAGTTTCAGAACATATTTTTTTCATATTACCTATACTCATGACTTCTTCTTTACAACTGTCTTTAAGAAAGTAAGTTAGAAGAAATTTATTAGAAAACATGTTATAGGGAAAGGTTCCTCTCTTTGAAGTTCTCATTTTGTCATATAAAAAATTTATTCCATTCCTAAAAATTCATTTTTAACATCTAAAGTGGGATCTGAGCAACCTTCCAGCCCATAACTGCACTATGGAGTACATACCTTACTTTTCTAGATTACATGTGTATTTCATATTATGCATGCACATGGAGTGATTGTTTGGTTTGGTTTTTTTTAATTAACTTTAATTGCTTACCCAAGGTGAATACATTATGCCATTAAGTGTTGGGAGGTTAAAAAAAAAAAAAAATTCACATGGTCAGGACTCCTGGATACCTTTACTCTCTTTCTTTTACTTCTCCCCTGACAATTTCCAAGATGAAAGTGCCCCTTGAATCTACAGAGTCCCACATCACTGCTTTCTGTCTGTCCCACAGACCTTGCCAAACAATTTCAAACAATGCCTTGTTAGGAATCATGCTGCTCCTTGCTAACTACTCAGACACACAATTCCTCAAGCAGGCTGCCTGTACAAGTTTAGAGACACAGACACACCAGTCTGATCTCAAATGTAGAGACAAGATCCAGTTGTGATACATCTTAGTATTTTCTGAGTAAAAGTAACTACATGAAGAGCCCTCAGGCAATCTGTTTATATTTGAATGGATCCAGAATTGATGTGCCCTGTTACTATTTCACCCTATTTGCTGGCAGAGGGTTGAAGCTTAGCAGCCAAGTAAGCAGAAGACACATGTACCAGCACGCTTTATAAAGGAGGTACAGTTTAGGCACCCTCACTACCCTCAAACTATTGCTCTGTGCACTGTCAAAATCAGACATTAACATCCTGAGATATTAATAACAATACTAAGTTTCTTCTGCAGGTACAGAAGTGTAGCAGCTACAAAACTGGACAAAGAATTTACTTATAAAATACAAGGTTAACCCTTCCCCAGTCCTGCTTTCCATGATACATGGCTGACAACAAGGATTTGTCAACACCACAGAATGCAGAAATCCTGGAGAAGTATTAACCCATGTGTCTGTATAGCCTTGAAATCCCAACTTCACCTTCTTATGCATCATTAATTCATTTAATGACTGCTTATTTCTCCTGACTCTTAAAATACACAGAATATGATCAGGAGAGGTTACTTTGGCAGAATATACACTCCAAGGGTCACTTATGTACAGCCTCCACAGTTTAAAGGGTATGGGCATCCTCCCAGTACTTCCAGTGTTTTTTCCACACACTTTCCCACAACACTTTCATAAAGCTGCAATTCGAAAACCATTGCATATTCCAGGATGAACAACACTGAGTCATGGATAGCTAATCACAGGTCCACGAAGAAAGTTGCCCTCTCTAACAATTTGTGAGTCATCAAATGTACAAGTTCAGCAATTTCTGAAAAACCAAGATCAAAGATTATAACTTTTAAGAAATAGCAGAGCTTTGGGAATATATTAAACTGACCACATAAATATGCTCAGGGTGTCGTTTCATGCTCATGCACTATCAGGCTCTGAAAGAGATGAAGCAGTAGGCACCCTACTGCCATGGAAAGCAATTTGTCTGTTTATCAAACTGGAGTTTCAACCATACGGATGAAGAAACATCTTCACATTATTCTTGGGAAGTCAAGGAAACTTGACCAACACAGGTCCATTCTGTATTACCCATAATTCCAGAAATTGTGCATCACATAACATACACTGACATCTGGATCCTTGAATATTTAAATGTTCTAGTATTTCTCAGTATTTGCGAAAACCTCAGCCCAATGACAGGATTATGTGTTTCTTCAAAAATATTCAATTACCCCAACCCACAATAAAACCACAGAAAGGAATTCATTTGGATTTCTAGACTAAATTAAGTTGAAATTAGCAGACAAATCAATAACTATGACCACTGCTCTGCAAGAACTCTCATTGCTCTTAAATGTCACATTTGGCCTAAACCTTACCACTGAAACAGGATTTCCTGTAAGATCATGCCAGAGGAAGGGCATAACAGTTTAGTGTTCTGTGCAATAATTTTTTTAATATGTTATTTGATTAATACTGAAATAGCCTGGGCCTTGAATGATTTTAAGAGAAAGCTCAAAACAAAAGAAGGAAAAAAGTAGTAGGTATTAACTTTCCTGCTGTTTACTTGGATATAATCCTTTTCTCCACAAAGTACAAGAGATCAGTAGGGTATGAGAGTAATTTAAACACTCATCTCCACTTCTCTCATCATGCCCTGCATGGGTAGTAATTAGAGAGGTCAAGATCAGCTTGAATTATCTCATATTTAAAAGACTCCGCAATTTGACCATGTTCAGAAAGGCTGCGGCATATTTTAGCAACCACTGTTTATGTCAGCACAGAGAATTGGTCACTCTAGGTAAGCCCCAGCACTCCAGCCACCAAGAAGAAGCACTCATGGAAGTTAAATGACTTAACACTTTCTGAACACCGAGAAAAATAATGACATGGCTCCACCACTGTACCTATTAACTGGGAGGTCTTAGAAGAATTCTTTCCTGATCAACTTCTTGCAAGACCAACTTAATTCATAAAACAGTTCACTATCTACCATCTGTTGTCATGTATCATTACTCAGTGCAAACTGCCCAGTGGAGAGATAAGAAAAACATCTGAATGAGCAGCTGGGTAAGATAAAGCCCTGAGCACGTGCAGACAGAGAAGAAAAAAATATCCAGGTCCTTACTGTGGATTACCTTCTTTCAATCTGCCTCTGCCTAAGAGTTGGGAAATGCAGGCTACATACAAGAGTTTTTAGATTCCTTGTTGATGCTAAAACCGTCTACAAATGGTCTCTCAGCAGGTGCCCATCTCAGAAATCCTGACCGCAGGACCACGGTCCTACAGACTAAAACGCTTCGGCCAAAAGCCATCAGGCTTAGGAAATTCAGCCACACAAAGAATGGCAGCTGGATGCTGTCCAGCACGCTCTCCATTGACTTATCACACACTATCAGCCTAAGCACAAAGCCTCTATTTTTATCTCTTCTTGTGGTATCTGGATCCAGCCACTCTAAAAGAAACAGAAGAAAGTCATCTAGGATTGTTTGCTCCTTAATTATCATACAACTCTTACCCAAAGAAGAACAGTTCTGCTCAAAGCCCTCACCTTTTAATACAATAAAAAAATCCCACGCTCTTTTTGGAGTCTCTTATAATCCTGCCAAAATATATTTAGACCTTGTATACTGAAATCACACAAATATTCTGGCACAAAGACTTGGTGCAAGCCTTCTTCAACCAGGTGGTCTCAACTTTCCTTTTGAAAGAATTTGAGGGAATTATGATGAAAATACATACAAAGATGGATGTGAACTGATTTAATTCAATCTTATTGCTGGAAGGCAGAGAAAGAAATGTGGCCTCCCCATCCATGAAGTGTTTATGAAAACATTCCACCAGCAATTTACATCTGTGTCAGACAAATGGAAACGGTGTCAGAACTTGCATCCTTTATGTTAAACCATCCAAAAACAACACAGAAAAGCCAGATTATCTGCCCCAGTCAGCATTTTAATTTTTTAAAACTCATTTGTGTGAGGTTTCTCATCCTTCTTAAACCCCTAAGAAATACACCTAAGCACTAACAAAAAGATTATTTTGACATCGTTGCCTTTGGCTTCTCTTGGGGGAATACCTACCTTTGTAAAAGTGTTTCACACCTTCCTGGAGAAGTTAAACTCCTCAGATTATTTCACTCAACCTGTGTCTGACAGACACAGGGGCACAAGCCTGACACACAGGGAAGCAAATGTTCTTTAAAGAATGAGGCAGACATTGGAAGATGTCTTAGGGATTGTGGAAGGTACTGGTTATCTACATACAGCATCCTATGAATCCATATACCCTCATGCATGAATACTTTCACACATTTATAAAGAAGTTGTAACATCTCCATAGAGGAGTACCTGAAATTTCAGTTAGTCTCTACAACATTTTTATTTTATTGGTTAACTGCACTTAAATCATGTCAAGAAAGTACAGCCATAGTTGAGTAAAGAGAAAACAAGGACAAACAGAGCTCTCAGGGCCATCATCTGGTATAAGTTGTTTTGTTGTATCTTTAACACACTGATAGTTTGGGCCCAATGTGGGAATGTGCCTTAAGCAGGCATACCTTACAAAAACCAGAATTTGCTTATGGAATAGGAAAAAGAAACACTGCAATATGGGCTGTAAGCTCTTGGACAGATCAAGACATGATAATTTCATATAAATATGCATAAATATAGATTTATTATCACTTAAATATCTAAATTTAAAGGCTTTCACTCAAAGGGAAACTCCACAAACTAGGCACTGGACACTGAAGAGATGAGCACACTCTTTACCTGGACACCTGCATTTTTATATTAAAATGCAAAGCTGTGAGTTTCTTTAACCAGCAGTTAAGTATTCAAGAAAGAGAGACTGTGATATGTGAAGTATTTAACAGGCTTAGGACATCTACCAGTACAATGATAAGCACCTCAATAAAAAACAAACTACAAATAAACATATTCTGTCCTTCAAACCATTCTATTACTAAATCAAATGCAGAGATACTTGCACTCATTGTTTATGAGAACTGGAAGAGACAGTACTAAGTTAATAATAACAACAATAATACAGAATTTAAAGTTAATATGGAAAATTATGGGCAAAGATCAGACAGAAATCCTCTTATGAAAACAGCACTAAAACAGGACTTGAAATAGCACAGCAAGCCTTTATTATTGCTTTTTGAACACGTACACAAATTTATCTTGTACTGCTGTAGTACTTTCAGCAGTTTCATTGTCAGGTCCCATTTTCTGCTTCTTCCGTTCTCCCCTTCTCCTGATTCAAAACCATCCCTTTAACACATCATTCCTAATTAGATGATTAGTGCTTGGAAGGGCAGGAGATAAGTCATTTGCATAATTTAATCATAAAAAGAAGTTAAAGATACAGATTTTGCTGTTCGTTTGTACAATTATCTTCACCAGCCTGGGGGGCTGAGATATTAATGTGATTAAACAGTATTTCTGCAAACAGGCAACTGTGTGTCCTCTATTAAAGCAGAGCTGGAGGCAAATGAAAAATTAATTTTAGAAGACAATCAATTTTATTCTACATGACTGTAATAAATAACAGCCCATCTGCAGACAAGTCATTAGGCCCTGGGAGGCTACACGTGTCACAAAGTCTAAATGACACACAAGGCCGAATTTTCCACCAAAACCAGAGTCATAAATACCCACCAATGGCCATTCCCCTTCAGAGAGTGCAAAAGATTTCCCAGAAAAGCCATGTGCATGTGTGAAGTACTAATCACCAACCACCACTTGGGCTTGTAAAGTCTTCATATACAGGGGCTTGATGGTTTGCCCTTCATCATGTTTTCAGTCTTTTGTGAATTCTGCAAGAATAAATCAAGATTTGGCTAGGTAGCCAGGATGCTACCTATGATGCCATAACCTTTACGAAATGTATGTGCTAATTAATACATAATAAGTATCAGATTACTACTTTTTAAACTGTTAAGGAACATAAAATTATTTTTCACTATTTGTTTACATGCATGATTCTTTATATCCATTTAGGATATTAAAATCCACTCCCCAATTAAAAATAATCAAGACAGTCTCAAATACATGAAGTATGACTATGCTCCAGTAAGGATTTCTGAATATCAGCAGTGTACAATATATGCACAGCAACAAGCTTATAGTATTCCCTATACTAAAATGGTTTGTATTTATCACCAATGATAAACGCTGCCCTCAATGGAAAAAGTGAATATTCCTATTCACCCTGTAATCCCCGATTCTTGACAAGTGTTTACCAGGCAATGCAAATAAACATCTACTGACTCTCAATACTCCTAGCCATGTAGTGCCCTCATTACAAAAATGCAGATACACATATCTTTACTGGAAAGGTTTGAGATTCTACTATGCACTTTCTCTATGTTTATTTACTCTAAAAATATATGGACTTAATAAAAATCTATCCAAATACGAGATTCACTAAATACATGGGGGATACAAGTGATGTCCCAAAGATTGTTTCATTATTCCACTTCCAAATTTGCATGAAATGTTTCCTGATGTGGCCCTAAGTAACTTACACATTAATTCATGGCTATGCACTGAGGTTGGCTCTATGGTTATGATCTTCTTTGGTTTCTATGCTGGTGATCCAAAAATCACTGAAACCAGCTGGAAGACTCTGGTTCTGCAATGGTTCCATTGTGGAATTTCACCTGCAATGAGTCAAAAAGACAAAGCAAAGCAACCTCCTCCTTCATGAGAGATCCAAAGCCTTCATGTTGATTCAGTTCCTCTGCAGCCTTACACAAAAAGCACTGGTTGGGTCAGGACATTATGAAAAACCAACAGCAAAAAAAGGAACTTTCAAATTTTGCCCACAGTCATACGACCAAACTAAGCAATCAACCCAAACACTTAAACAAAAATACTCTTTGCCCATCTATAAACTTGTTTACTTTCACTCAAATTCTCATAGCACTAGACGCTACAGGGGATTATTCTGGAAACAATCTGACATCATCAGATAAACTACTTCATGTGCGTAACATGCTACAAAGAGCTTCTAACTAAAAAGCAGAACAACATCAGCATCAAAAATCCCTACAAACAAACACCAGTATCAAAATATGGTCAAGAAAACCTTACACTTTTTGAACTTAAAAGTGTCTTTTAAAGTTTTGATGACAACTCAGTGACCAACACAGCAAATGAAGCCCAGGAGTGGTGTCTGCTGTTTGTGTATTGAGTTATTGTGTTGTTTTTGTGAATGACAGGTCAATCTAGATGAGGCAGAAAGATGAAGCTGTGTGGCCACAAGAACCTGAAGATGTCAAAGATTCTGTGACAGCCAAGGGTGGGGGGGAGTGATCATCACAGAACAGGCACATTCAGACCCTAACACAACATACTACTTAAATGAAATTCAGTCCCCTTACATAATAAGCCCCTTACATAGATGGCTTACATGTGAGACTGAGCAGCAGAGATGCTCATCCCTGCCAGGAATTTAACTTCTTGTTAATAGCTAAGTTAAAAAAAAAAAAAAAAAAAAAACACAAAAATATGGCATTTATACTATATGAAACTTCACATGAATGAATTAAAAAAGTCCCTATGAAGAGTTTCTATCCAGATCAGAATATAACAGGGAACTCAGTGATTCAACTGACCCTCACTCAGTGAACACAAGTTCTTAAAAATGGCTTTAAAAGTCTAATGCCATAATCTGAACTGCTCTCTGCAATACTCAGGAAAGATGACTACAATAAATACCTCACCAGTACTCTTTGTTTTGCTTCCACACCAACATGAACAGAGATTCTCTCCTTTAAGGATAAATAACTAAGATGGAGCAGTTTATTAGAGGGCTGTGACAGTGGGGGGGAAGTTGGACATGCAAACTAAAATTTTGAAGGACTCATATTAAAAAAGGGCAAGATAAGTGGATGACCAGAAACCCTTTAGCTTAACACGCAAGAGAAAAAGTCATTCATGAAAATTAAAGACAGATATGTTTGTGCAAGAAGAAATTTGTTTAAACCAGAAGTTTAAACACAAGTCAGTTGTGTAGCAAGCAAGGCAATTCATAGAAACAGAGCAGAAAGAAGTGAAAATTTTGATTCTGAGACAAAGAGATCTTAGTTCATAGAACAACAGGATCAATTAATGCTCTTCAGCACTGCTGGCCATGAGAACAAGCAAGGTTCAGTGTGTTACAGCAACAATTCTGGCCAAACTGAGGCTGAGGGCTCCCACAAGAGGCACTGTGGCTCTTGGGAGCAGCACATCAGCCCAGGCACACAGGCACAGCACACACCTGAAATGGAGCAGGGGAGCAAAAGGTGCAGACAGCCGGTACTGAGCTCTCAGCAAACAGTCAGACAGCCTGGGAGAACATAAAATTGATTTTGTAATGGCAGGATGCTCAACTCAAGGAATTTTGGTAAGTCACCTATCAAATACATGATCTGCCACATAAAAAACCCCAACAAATAAAGCCTTACAAGCCAAAAGATTCCCCAAAACTACAAATAAATACATCCTTCAGCAACAAGCTCATACAACAGAGGAACAGAACACCGAGCTCATTACCTTGGGTCCTGTTTCAGTATCCATATTCTCCTCTTGTCTAACTGCCAGCATTTTACCACCTTGCTCTGCTCTGGTTTTTTATTGTTGGTTTTGGGAGTTTTTGTGTGTTTCAGGGATGAGTTTCAGTTTTTGTTTAGACATGTATTTTAAGTCCCACTGGAAAGACTTTTTTCCTGCTTCTATTTTTCAGTATTATCTCAGCAGCTCTTTAGAAAATTGCTCTCCTTCAGCACACAACATTTAAAGGTACAAGGAGGAGAGGAGGTAGCTGCAGACACCTGCAGCCCTGAAGAGAGATCCCTTCATCAGCCTTACAAAAAACAATAGGGATAACATTTCACAGACACAGGACATTCTCTGATTAACTGTTATCAAAACAGTCTATTAGCTAGCATGCAGAACTTGCACTAGGCAAAACCAACTGCTACGCATGTAAAAAAAAAAAAGCATAATGCATAATATTTTAAGCATGCTGATCAGATACTCTAAATGAAGCCCAAAAAACTTTTTCATTCAACTAGCTTTATCTTCTTAATTAGCAACTCTTAAGTTACTGTAACATACAAGTAACTAAATCCCCTCACTGGCACAACCTCTTGTGCCAGGAGATTTCTTTACAGCCACCTTTATTTTTTTTAATCACAAATATACAAATATTCCTCTCTAGGGGTGGTGCAGAATAGCACAAGTCAGCTCCTCAGCACACACACAGGATTTTAGGAAATTGTGAGACAGAGATGGCACAAGATGACATGGCTGATTCCCAGGAAGGACAAACACACCAACAGAGTGCCTGTGCTGACCTGAGTGACTCCTCAGCAGGGCAGCGACTCCTGCAGTGGCTGACTGTGACATCTACTCCCAACTCCCCGGGAATCCAGCCATCCTAATAAAATCTTTATTCCACAGCATAGTTATTTATACTCTGCAAATAAATAGCCTAAAAAAGCTATCTCAATCCTTGCAAATATTCAAAATCTAACTGGAGACAGCTCAGGACAACCAGCTCCAGCTGACCCTGCTAAGACAGAGGAGCTGGTCTAGACCATAGAATCTCAGAATGTTTTGGGTTGACAGGGACCTTAGAGCTCATCCCACCCCCTGCCAGTAGAGCTCATCCCAACCCCTGCCACTGGCAGGG
>VZUI01033834.1:0-48771 GCA_013401135.1 Cettia cetti
AGGAAAGGAAAGGAAAGGAAAGGAAAGGAAAGGAAAGGAAAGGAAAGGAAAGGAAAGGAAAGGAAAGGAAAGGAAAGGGAAAAGTTTCATGTGCTTTTATGCATGGTACTTCCTGATGCCAGGTGCACCTTTGTGTACCACTGGAACTTCTTCAGTGGGATCCAGCTCAGAATCAGAAAACATCAGTGTTGATGTCCCAGCAGCTCTGCCCTAACTGTGATTTTCCTCAGCAGTTTATTTCACTGTAGAATCATCTTCAAGGATGTGAAGCTTTTTGCTTTGATACATTTGTACACTTTCCTGCTGAAACTCAATGATTTTTGTTTCTTCTGTGACCTGTTACAAAAGTGCTTTCCTGTTGACAGTTACTGGGCCTGTTTTCTGTGTGTTCTCATCATGCTACTGACTTTGTGCTTTAGATTTCATGTTTCTATTCTTTGTTTTTTTTCCATTCCTTGGGAATTTGTTTGACTGCTAGAGGAATGTAAAGCCTAGTTAGGTGCTTGGTGCAGGAGGACAGCTTGGAGCAATTTCTTGCTACTTGGTTGTGCTGTTTAGCATCCTTTATCTTCATGGTCCCAATGTCATCCCTGATCCTTGCTCATCCTCATTAACCTGTACAATCAGGTGCTGTTTGCAGCTGGGGGCTGAGCCATCCCAAATCAGAGGCAAGGAGAGAGGACTTGGAGCAAATGCACTGAAAATGAACATTTCTCTATTGAGCATTACACAATGCTGTTAAATGATGGCCTCTTCTTGCTGATTCAGCAGTATTTTGGATTGTGAACCTGGCTCCCAAGGGAATTAAAGCACATAATAGGTGGTGGCTGTGTTCCAGTCCTTCCTCTGAGACTGCTGAACCCCTTGGCAACTTCAAAGTGACTTTAATCATGATTTCAAAGATATTGACTTAGCTGACACACCTCATGCAACAGGCAGCTGGCAGAGAGGTGGGACCTGAGTTAGGGTTCTAGTGAGGAAAGTTGTGAAATCTGAACCTTCTGGCTGGTAGAGAATGTGGCTGATTCTTCCCTCTGCAGGACTGGGGAGGCTGAGGGGAGGAGAAAGGCAGATTGGGAATGCCTCAGCCTCAGGAAAAGCTTTGATCAGATCTGAGCCTTATTAGATTGGAGATAATCCAGTAACAAGATGCCAAGCTGAGATAGAAGCAGGGGATAGGGGCTCAAGCTGGGGCTCCTACAGACCTGCTTGTGCCAGGTTGTGTTACAGGAGGATTCACTGGGCTCCCACCAGCATCCTGCACTTCCAAGGGATCCTTTAGTCTGCTTTTGCACCAGCTGATCAGTACTGATTAACACTTGTTGGTTGGTTGTTTTTTTTTTAAATTTTAAGTAAAGGCAAAGTCTTTAGGGAGTTTTATCTTTTTCTTAATTCCTGTTTTCAAATCTCCTTTTACTTTCAGTTCTTCTGTAATTGCAGAGTAGCAGAGGCTGCAGAGTTTCTCATTGCTTCTCCAAAGGCTTCACAATTAGATTTATGATTTATTTTTAAACCAAGTCTGTTTAGAACAGATCTGTGCCCATCACTGACCTGATTGGGAAGTTCACAGCTGCAACTGTGACAGGTCTTTACCCTTCAGTTTTCTCAGGGATAAGAGGATCCCTATTGCTGTTGCACAACATAAAAGCTGCTTCAGAGACTCCTTAAAATTTTACTTGGTCCTGCTGTGTGTGGTGAGTGTGGATAGTCATTGTCACCTGCAGTTGTCCTGGCTGGAAAAGGCTGGGGGTGTGAATGAGCTCTTGTGTGTCTGCAGAGAATTGCTAAGTTTGGAAAAGACCTACAGGATCATTAACCCAGCACTGCCAAGGCCACCTCTAAACCCTGTCCCCACATCTACACATCTTTTAAATCCCTCCAGGGATGCTGACTCCACCGTTGCCCTGGGCAGCCTATTCCAATGCCTGACCACTCTGTCAGTGGAGAATTGTTCTCTAATAACCAATCTAAACCTCCCCTGGAGCAACTTGAGGCCATTTTGCCTTGTCTTATGGCTTTTTACATGGGCAGAAAGACTGACACCATGAAAACCTCCCCAACTATTTTGTGATTTCAAATACTCTAAAATGCAGGACAATGAAAGCAGATAGCAGAGTTGAGAGCTGCTCTGTACCTTATTCCTGTTATTAAAGGTGTACTGGGATCTAGTAGAGCTAAGGGGAGAAGGAAGAACAAAACAAGTGGAAGAAAGTACTTCTCAAAATATCAAGAATGATTTTCAGGAATTAATTGCTAGAGAAGGTGGTGGAGGCAGCATCAAGACATTCAGAAAGAGGTGAGAAAAATTCTACATAGTGAAAAAAAACAGACAGGGGGGGTTCCCTCTCACATCCCTGATCCATGAAATAGCTATTCCTGTTTTAATGAACTCCAGCAGTGTAAACCCACGTGACAGGAGCCTCTTGCCCTGGCTGTGTGTTTTTGCAGAGGAGGACTGTAAGAAGTACTTGCAGAGGAAGCAGGAAGAGGCCAACCAGCCTCTCCAAGTGCCAGCAGTGGACAGCAGCGTGCCAAAGACCTCGGAGCTGATGGGCATCACCATCAGGGATGATCCCTACGGTAAGAGCCCTGCTTCCATTGCTGCCTGCTACCTCCTGTTGGAATGGCTTCCCCTTGGGAGGTGCAGAGAAGCTGTTTGCTGTCATAACTCCCACAACTTTTCATGTCCCAGGCCAGAATGCTTTCTTCATTTTTCCTGTTTCTTAGAGCAGAGGGGCAAACCCTGGGGAACATTTCACCCAGGAACAGGCTGGCACAGAGCCACTGGACACACACGGGAGGAGACTTCAGGGAAATAGGTCCCTTAGCCCAGCCTGGCCCAGAGCAGCAGCTGCTGAAAGCTCAAGGGGTTGGAGCCCAGGGGAAGGGTGTCAGAGGTGATTTCCCTGCCCTATCTTTGGCAGGTGGAACCACCTTGAACGAAAAGGAAGTGGGTTTGAAGTAGGACTGAGTGTGCAGTGGGTGGAGAGAGGAAATGAGTTCTGTGTGTGTGCGTTGCTGTGTGTGCAGCCCTGCATGTGCAGCCAGGTGTGTGCACATGTGTGTGCTGGCCAGTCTGGCTTCAAATGGCCACCTTTGCTTCATGTCTGGGCATCACTAACCATCCCCAAATGTCCACAGACCAATATTCTGCTGTTTGTACACAGCAGCTTTGCCTGATGTGACCCCCAAGTTAGCACCGTGCCCCTGCAGCAGTACCCTCAGTTTGACTGACCTGGCAGACATTCCCCTTCTGCTTCACTGGATGCTTCTTGGGCTGAATCTGCCTGCTGGGTTGATACTTTCCTCAGCAGCTTTTAGAGCCTGACCTATTTTTTCACTGTGGTAGGCTTTAACTGGCATAAAAAATTGAATATATCTGTAGTGACATTGATATGGAAAAAAAATAACACAGTTGGAAACTATCCAGCAGTATTAAGGCACTTAATTATGAGAAACATAGCCCTTAAAAAGCAGCACTTTAATATTTGGATAACTGCTAAATAAACAAGAGCTGCCAGCCATTAATGTAATTAGAAAACAGGCCCATTAGGATACGACTTCAGGTACCCAGGTTTGACATCTTAGCCATAAAAATGATAGCTTCCAAGTTTCAAGGCTCACCCCATAGCTCCATCAACAGCAGATGGCAGGAATTTGCTGAATGCTGTTTTGGTTGGGAAGTTTGAATCTTTACGACCTGAACAAGGGGAAAAAGGATCCAGAGCCACAAGGATATTATAGATGTGAAACTCTCAGTGAAATCTCAGGGTGTCAGGGCTCAGAATTGCATCCCCTGGGGTACTCTGCTCCCTCCAGCTCCACCCAGACTCCCTGTGGCTGGATGTTATTGCCTCCACAGATTTTTGCCTGTCTGCACCTCAGCTCCTTTCCCTTACCCCTGCCAGGCAACGTGGGTGTGTGTGAACAGCAGCCAGGGCTGATGGGTGTTACCTCCTGCCAGCCCTGTTAAGGACAGGAGTCTGGGCTGAAGGGCAGCCCATCTAATAAAATGCTAAATTACATTTACAAGTTTGGCCAGAGCTTTTCTGTCAGACTCCTGATTCTGAGTTAAGGTCTGTGGGAGCTCTTGAAAGTTCACTACAGGAGTGAACTTCATTTATAGCAGAAGATGACAGCTACATTTTTAATGATTTCAGGGAGCGGAACAGAGATATTTGATGCCTTCATCTGCTACTGTCAGAAGGACCTCCAGTTTGTCCAGGAGATGATCAGGGAGCTGGAGCAAACAGAGTTCAAACTGAAGCTCTGTGTATTTGATCGAGATGTCCTGCCAGGAGCCTGTGTGTGGTCCATCAGCGGAGAACTTATAGAGAGGAGGTGAGTGAAGCGTGGCTGTTGGGGCCAGCTGTGAGTGTAGTGGAACACCACATTCATTTTACACTGATGTCTGAGTGGGGTGCCAGTGAAACAGCAAAAATCCACCAGAATGTCTTAATGGGATTTGATTTGTGCTCCTGGCTCAAGAAGGACGATTCAGGCCTTCCCCAATGTGTTGTTTCATTGTGTTCATGAGGGAGGTGCCACTGTGGTGATGCTACTTATGTTCAATCACCTTTCTTTGCCTTGTGCATTAAATATAGACACAGGATCACATAAAGGTTGCACAGACAGTCTGGACTTCACTGTTTCCTCATTTTTTTGGTATATGAGTGTGTATTTGTAATCGGGTTTTTCTCTGTAACATCACTAAGTGTCTGTCAGTCCTTCCTGCTCTGCAGTTAATTCCTGTTGGAACACAGCCAGGTCCTTCTCCACTGGAGCGATTCAGAGCACTACATGCTTCTCTTTGTGGGAATGAAAACCATATCATTTGACATTTTATCTGTTTTCTCCCCTGCTCAATCTCCAGGTGTCGGAGGATGGTGGTTGTTGTTTCAGATGACTACCTGGAGAGCGACGAATGTGATTTCCAGACCAAATTTGCTCTTAGTCTTTCCCCAGGTAAGATCACACAAATATCCCTTTTAAAATTGCACATTATCATTTTTATTACAGTGACATCCAAACCTTCAGCTGAGGTCAGTGGGCAGTGTACACTGGAATTAACAGGGGCTTCATAATTTGGCTGTGCAGGCAGGGGCTTGGGCTCAGTCTCTTCCCTGCTCTTGACCTTCCTCACGTGGCTGTGAGCGAGAAGCTGCCTGTGCTGCACTGCTCCAGCTGTCAGTGGGATAATGCTGCCTGCTCCAGAAATGTCAGAGCTGCATGTCAGGTTTGTGATGGACTTCCAGATCCATACAGGAAAATTTGCTGCTAAAGAGACAAGTAGTATAATAAATCCAGGATGTGAGTAAAGCTGGGAATTAGGTGACAGATTGCAAGATTGCAAGGCCAGGCTGGGTGGGGCTCTGAGCAACCTGGTCTAGAAGGTGTCCCTGCCCATAGCAGGGGGCTTGGAACTGGAATGATCTTCAAGGCCTCTTACAACCCAACCCATTCCATTTTATGATTCTTGCAGGGATCCTTGAGTATTGTGGATAGGTAAACCAAACATGAAATGAATGTTCAACTTAGGTTGGGAATTTTTTTGCATATTTTGTTCTGAATTGAAAAGCCACCAATTTACTTCTGCCAGATCTGTTGTGATTGCTCTTCTCTAGCCACTAGTTGTTCTACAGCTCTCTGTGTTGCTGGGGAGTAAGTGCAGCCCAATAGTATGGAGGTTATATAGAGAACTGGGAAGAGTATCTGGATATAAAGTCTCTTTTCTAGATGAGGCATTTGACATGGTATTATAAAGGACATGCCAGAGGTTAGACTGGAAGCTGGTGGCAGAGACAGGAATTCACTTCATCTTCCTTGACACACTTATTTCATATGATATCAGTTAATCCACTGAACACTCCCAGGACATGGTATCAGCTCCCAGTCATCAAGATTTGTATAAAAGTCCTTTTTAGTTCTTCACTAGTTTTTTGTGGGCATCACACCTTCCATTAGAACAGGAAAAGAGGTTCCATCTGTGTGGAATGACCTGAGTCCTGCCAGTGAGAACACTGGTGGAAGTACAGGCTTAGAGAAGTCAGTGTCACCTGTTTGTGTGGGGTGTTAGTAATGCACAGAAGGGTTTGGTGGCAGGCTCTGGGAGCTCCATGGATTACTCCAGCATCTGCTGCAATTATGAAATCTTGGTTATTTGCCTCATGGTCTCAGTGTCATCACTTGAGCAGTGCAGGTGATGAGAAGTGTCCCTGTGGAGAGCTACAGGGGGAGAAGCTCCTCTGTAGAAGAGCTGCTCCTTCAAGCAGCAGCAGTCACAGGGAGGGATGTCACCCTGGTTTTCAGCCTTCTAAATTGGAGTCAGAATTTTCTCACACACTTTTATGTAAACAAAGCAATGTTTTTCTGTAGTTATCTATATGGTTTACATTCTTTTCTGTAAGAGGGACAATTGATGGACACTTTCTATGACCAGTGGAATTGAAGAGGTTGAACCTCAGTCTTCCAGTGTGGTCTCTTCTCTGGAAATCTATATAAGCTGAAAGAAAAAATTAAACTTCCTCTTTTCCCACTCCCACTCTGCTGAGGTCACTGTGTTTCCCTCATGACAGTAGTGCACCAGAGGAATCTGAAAACCAGCAGTCCATGTTAGCAGGGGGATTCATGGGGGAACATCTGCAGCCTGAGTAAATCAGGACTCAGAGACTTGCTCTCCAGAGCGAGAGCTGGTTGCAGTATAATCAGATGATGCCCAATCAGGAGCAAACCTGGATCTTGTGCATGGTGTGGTGGGGAGGGAATGGATGTGGGCTCTGCCTGTGGCTCAGTGTGACCTCTGCCTGTGGGGCCTCTCTTTCAGGTGCTCGTCACAAGCGGCTGATTCCAGTCAAGTACAAGTCCATGAAGAACGAGTTTCCGAGTATCTTACGGTTCATCACCATTTGTGACTACACCAATCCTTGCACCAAAAAATGGTTCTGGATGAGACTGGCAAAATCCCTCATGCTGCCCTGATGCAAAGTCCTGAGAGCTGGCTGCTTTTGTAACCTGTCCTGGCTGTGCCTTCGGACCAGGGGTGTCCTTGACACAGGGTCTTCCACCACTGCAGAACCTGGGTCCTTGCTTGGAGCCCGTGACTGGGAACAAAGAACGCTCCCCAGCACTTTCTCACAGCTCTGAGGGGAAATAAAGCAACTGTGTAGGTGTTCCAGGTTAAGACAGTGAGCAGCAGCATCCAACATTTGTGGAGTAAGCACTTGCAGTAAAAATACTGAAAATACACATTTAAAGAGTGTCTGATACAGGAATACTCTATTGTAAGACCTCAGAGCCTCAAACTACAGGTTTTGTCAATATTTTAAAAGCTACAGTAACATCAAGGCTTGTGGGAATTTTACCATAGTGGACAGGTCTCTCTCTATTCAGGTCACATTTGATTCAGTGGCCTTATACCTGCACTTAATATTCCTAGGTATTACTAAATTTTTACTTCTCCTTCAGGAGAAATTCAGTCTTAAAATACATCTTTTCAGTGACAGTCCTTACTACACAAAGCAGGGGCTGCTATTGCTCATTGACTTGACCAAGGTCTGCACCTCAGTGGTTTCAGATCTCAAATTCTTTCACCTTTAAAAGCCTTCCAAAACACAGCAGCTTTTGGAATGCCTCAAAGGCACAGGGCTAAACACTGAATAAGGAGCGTATTAAATTGACATTTGGGCTGTTTAAAATATGGTGGTGAATGTTACATTAATAGGAAAGAGCCTAATTTAATTAACTGCCACAATAATGACTGTATTTCTGTGACTAAGGCTCGGAGCAATGTCAAAACTGCCCTGCTTGTTAGACTTGGCTTTGAATCCTGCCCGTGACTAGTGAATCTCATCAGTGATCCAGGGTGGAGATCAGGAGTTCTACCCAAATGAGTGTTTAAAGTGATCCATTGGTGTATTAAACAGATTTACAGTAAATATTGACTTTTTAAATTGGGGAAGAGAGGAATCTTGATAATGTTACTTGAACTCTGCCCCTTTGTTCATTACTTCAGCCACTGACTCATGTTGATTTTACAGCTTAATGTTTTACTAGTTTACATTTTTAAAGTTGCATCTGGATGTGATTTTACTTTTTCAGTTTTAGCTTTGTTTTAAAGCATTACCAGGGCTGAGACAGAAAAGTGCTCCTGCCCCCTCCTTCACACTCCCTGTCAGTGAATGATCCCTTACCAGGGATGCTGCCAAATCCTGCCCAGGTGCTGCTGCTGGTTCCTCCTGGCTGACAGCAGCAGCCCTTGACCTGAGCATGGTGAAGCTCATTCAGGCACATCACGTTGGCAGCAGGAGCCATTTTTGGACAGACCCAGGAGCTGGGTGTTTCTACTACAAAAGTAACTGCTGCCATCGTGCCAAGGTGACATTTGCACCTTCCTGTCTTGCTAGAACAAGTGAGAAGTCTGTGGGCACGGGAGGGGGAAAGTTAACTTGATAAGAGGTTTCTGAATAGTTTGTCTTCATGTCCTATTGCCCTGGGGCCTCTCCTGCAGAATTGGAGACAGCTGCTTGCCTCGGGCTTTCTGCATAATCGTTAAATGTTAATTATAGAAGAGCTTCAGAAGGCTGCTTGATCCCCAGGCGCTCCGGGGGCTCAGTGAATTCTCATACTTGAGAGAGTCTATAAACATCAATTATGGGTCATTACTCGCAGGACCGAACCAGATTCCCCCTGCCTGGAGAGCTGGAAGGGCTCTGGTGGCTCCTTCAGAAGAGCTGAGGCAGACGAGCCTGTGGACGCTAGAGGGAGGCCATGGCCCACGCTGACGCCCTGCGAGGGGATGAGGGTGGGATGGGGAGACGCGGCCAGCAGGGCACTGACCCCTGTCAGTGGAAAAAACACAAGTGGGTTCTCCTTCTCTTCCCCTTGCTCCTCTTCTGAGCAAAGTAGACCAAAACCAGTGAGAATTTTGGCAGCTTGAACCTCGTGTGATACCTCCTGACTCCTGATGGTTTGGGACTTGGCATGTTGCATATGAGGGGAAAATAACAGCAAGGAAAAATGATGATGTTTGTAAGAGATGATTTGGTGATCATCCAACAGGGAAAGTGCTGGTTCTGGTAGGGAAAGCAAACAGAGGAGCTGAGTTTCTAAATTTTCTGAGTTCCAATAAATTGGAATTCCAATAAATGCCATATTCCAGTTAGTGGTGAAAGATGTTGGGATCTTGTTACCACCCTGCTTGTGGTGCACTTGGCCCTTCTCTCTGCTTGTCTTGGATGCTGGGAAGGTCCTACTGTTATGGGGCTTTTACTTATTACAAGTTACTATTTATCTTATAGGCTAAAATAATTATTTTGTGGCAAAGTGAGGTAACAGCCCTAAAACATAAAATATGCTTTAAATATGTGTCCTCTTCTATGTTAACCCCAGAGTTTATGCACTTCTGACACTTTCATATCTGCCTTGTCACAATAACTTGAAGTGTGACATTGTAAATTATACAAAATGTAGTTGTTGTGAACTGTTTGTCCAGTTCAGTGGCATTTGGGGTTCTCCTCCCCTCTTTCATGCTGAGTGGAAGGTCAAAATTTTTGAACACCTTTAAAAAAGGGATTTATAAAATTGTGATGTTACAGGGTTTCTTTTATTTTGTCTCTGTCCCTCACTTATTGTCTTAGTTGAATCTGTTAGTGCCAAATCATTTATTTTTATATATAGACATGTATATTTGTAATAATTTTGTGTCCTGATACAAAGGGGGAAAACATCTGTCTGTATTCTGAAAATAGACAATGTTTCTGTTTTTCTCCTCAAAAATCCAAACTTTTGCTACTTGTGAAAACATTTTAAAATAAAGAATGAAAACCCAACAGGCTGAATCTGCTTTGTGGGCATCGAAGATCAAAGCTGTGTCTCCAAATGAAGTGTAAGTGAGGAATGATATGGGATAGTTCTTTATTTTCTTTTCATGTTTTGCCTAAGTAACTTCATCAGAGGGGTTGGTTGGCTGTGCCTGGGAGAGAGAGAAATAGAGTTATGTCATGCCAGGAGGAAAATTTATCAAGGAATTGTACTTCAGACATGTGGTTCCTCTCCAGGTTTTGGGGTTTTTTTGTGATCTGTGTTGCCATCCTGGATTTCTTCAGTCCTGGTGCCCATCAGGCTGGAGGGGACAGAGCCAGGGCTCTGTTGGGATGCTGCTCCTGTTCCACACCCTTTCTAGAGGCCCCAGCAGGGATTATAACAGCACAATGATCTGGGGGATGCTGCCAGCTTTATTTCCTTTGGCTTGCAGTCAGTCCAAGCCAGGGAAGTAACTTAGAAACCCAGCAGCTGTTGGGCCAAGGCCCTTCCACAGGAAAAGAGGAAGGATCACTGAATCACAGAAGCGTTGGTTGGAAGGAATTCCTGGAGGTCAAGGCCGAGCTGCTCCTCCCCATGGGAGGGGCCATACCCTAAGCCACTTGAAGGGCTACATTCCCTCTAGAGCATATGAAATCGTGTCTCTGCTATGGCTGCTATGAACATATGGACAGCAGTATGGAAACCATCCCTACATAGATTATTCTAGATGGAAACTGCAGGCAAGAGCAGCCTGCCAGGAGGGTCCCATTCCCTGGAAGTGCTGGCATCCCATCACTCCCAGTGCAGCTTTACACACTCCCCTATTCTGTGGTTTGGAGCAGTTGAAGATTCTTGTCCATATTTGAGCCTGAGCTTTGATTCAGGTGGGGTTGAGGGGTCCAGCAGCAGCAGCAGCTCTCTTCCAGCTGTCATTCCCCTTGTGCTGAAGAAATATTCCCAATCCTCTGTTTTCCATTGGTGCCATTTCCTCATTTATTGGAGGACAGCTTTTACCTGGTGAAACTGCTGCAGAATGTTCTCTGCTTCAGAAAGAGAGGGTGAGAGGTCAAGTATTGACCATGATGGATCAAATTTCATCCTTCATTTTCACCAATGTGACAGGAGTTGTGTTCCCATGAGGGAGGCACTGCTTGGTCCAGAGGGCACATTTACAGGAATAAAATTAGCATAGGGAAGAAAGTGTAATTATGCATAAAAAAATAGCTGGAAAAATGTTGCTTGAGCATCCTGGAAACAGATTTTAATAAGGCAATAAAAAACAAACCCCACAAGGTTCAAACTGCTGGGAAACATGCTCAGAGAGCTTATTAAAGAGCAGCTCTGTCAGACCATTTGGGGCTTTACAACATGTGCTGTGTACAAATATTTTGCTAAAGGTAATTTTCTCTAGGTGTTACAACCATTTTTGTATCCCCACTAGGACTTTGAGATGACTTTGAACCCAACCCAACCTCTTGATCAGCACTATCAAGCCCAGCCCTGGAAAAACTTGTTTATTTTGCAACAAAATCTGCAGTCAGGGGATTGAATAGTGTTGTATTCACTCTGGGAGTGCTGCGCTGCAAAAGTTTAATTAATTGAAGCTGTTTTTAAGCTTTAAGCAGTTCCAAAGTCTGATTTACAAACAATGCATTTTCTGTTCTGCAGCAGAACCCAGTTTAGCAGAGCCTTTTCCTCATTCTGTTCCCACTGACAAAGCTGCTCATGCCATGGCAGAGGTTGGGGCTGCCCTTGCCCACCAGGCAGCCTGATCCTCCTGTCTCAGCTGGATACAGGGTTTCCACAAAGGCAGGGGGTGCATCCAGGCAGTTCAGAGCATGAAGGCTGTATCAGCTGCACATGGAGTTTCTCCTGCCTCACAGCCAGTGAAGGGGGTTTGATTCCCATTTCCCCAATTCTTAGTCTTGCTTAGGGTGGGTTTTGGTGGGGCTGGACTGGAAGGAAGGAATGATTCTGTATTGTCCATGAAACACTTAACTATGGCTCTTTACAAAAGGCTGCTTGGAACTTTTTCCTCCTCCTGTTTCCACCCACTTTCCCACTGCCTTGCAGAGCAGGACCATGTGCAGAGTGTCCAGCTGAGCCCAAGGACAGCACAGCTGCTCCATCCTATGCTTCCAAGCCTCCCCTTCCCAGCAAACACAGAGGACCCCCAGTGAGGAGGCAGGTGGCAGATGGCTGGGAGCACAGAGGCACTGTGAGGAGCATGCCAGTGTTTCCTCAACAGTCAAGCATCCAAACCCTCCCCAGACCAGAGAGACTTTGCACAGCTCTCAGTCCTTCCATGCATTCCTGCAGGGGAAGAGCAAAGCAGCGTGTCTGGCTGGGTGCCAGCCTCCAGGGAAAGATGCACTGGGTCCTGCTGGCTCCTCAGGGGAGTGGCTGCTCATTCACCTGTGCCAAGGCAGCTGGAGGGCTCTGCAGAGTGGGTGACATGATGCAGGGCCACGAGGAGAACCCTTGCTCCAAGCCCAGTGAGAACATGGAAGCTCAATGCTACCAATCTTGTGTGGTTTCTTGATGAAATCAAAGTCATGAGGTGATAAAATAGGTCTTTATCCACTGTTTAGGATGCTAGTCAGGAACCCACAGAGAATATGTTCAGGCAAATGTGGGGTTACCACGAAGTGAACTTTCACAAAGTTTTTGCAGCATTTTTCTGGCTCTGATCTTCAGCTGTGTCCGCCTTCTGTCTGTGTCAGCAGAATGAGATGTAGGAGCTGCAAGACCTGAGGTGTTTAACTGCTCATGTGCCATTTCTGAGGCTGTTGCCTCACAAACAAATACCACTCAGGAGCAGAAAAACTGGGAAAGCAAACTTGGAATTCCACATGCTCTTCCCTGTCCCACTGGAGCCATGGCAGACCCTGCAGTCAGCTTTACAGCAACATTTTCAAAAGTACTCAGAAATCTGGGTGACAGATTTAAAACTACCTAATCATGGAAGATTTAGTGTTTGATTTTTGGTAGCACTTGACAGAGACCCGCCCCCAGTGAAATCCACAGGGAAATGAGATTTAAAGTGCTTTGAGCAGAGGAATAGATTGGACATTGACCTTCAAAGATCACTGTCTTAGTATCTCTAAAACCTTGCACAGGTATGTAAAGACCATAGTTTCTCAATATCAGTAAAGGGTTTTTGAGATCTTTAGAAAAGCAAAGAAGAGAAGCATCACATTTTTTTACTTTAAATCTATTTAGTGTTAAAATTAATATTCCCTGCTTTTCCTAACAGTTATTCTCTAGACTCCTTGGTGTCTTCACCTCTCCTAGCACTGCACCTGGCATCTGCTCAGCTGTGTTGTGTTTTTGAGCATCAGGAGAGGAAGCTTTTCAGGTTCCCTCTCAGAATCTTGCCTCATCAGCATGCTGCTCTTGGCAGACTGTCTTCAGCTCCAAGACATGCATATTGATCAGTCATTTCCTTTTGTTACCTTGCATCCTGCCATCGATTGTAATTCTTCCCTACTGAAGAGGAAGCATTCAGCACAGACAATTACCAATGACAAAATTTTTGCTTTCCACACCTTTTGCCAGGTGGTGCCTGCGCTCAGCTCTCCAGAGCTGTGGATCTCTCTCCCTCTCAGCAAGCAGCAATCTGCACAAATCATGCAGCTGTCAATTTGTGTCTATTAAATCGATTTCTGATTCTCTATGACAGCTTTCCCTGCTGCATGATTTCACACTTCAGTGGTTTGTTTCTGAGGTGCCACGTGGGGTTTTTTTTCTTTTTTGAAGGGGTGGTGGTAATAATCCATTTTGTTTGCAGATACCTTACTCTTCCCAGATCCTCTTTCTTGCTGCTGTCCTTAAGGGACTTGTACAACTTCAAATGACTCCTAGTGAGTCTCCTCTTGTGGCTCCTCTCTGGCTCCACATTAGCCCACAGGGCTGCTCCTGGCCTGTTCCCCAGAGCTTCCTGCTCTGAAGTGGAACAGCTTCTCCAAGACAAAGCTGCATCTTGGTCCTGTACCTCCCACCCCTATGGTGCAAAATACCAAAGCTGGAAACAGCTGTGATTCATTAATTCCTCTCCTTCTTCTTTCCAAGATACCTTCTTAGATTGTTCCCAACTTTTAAAAACATTCCTGCATTCTCAGAGGGCTTTCATTACAAATATTTCCTGAAGGCCCTGTGTGGAAGGACCTTGGTCCCCTCCCACTGTCTCTCTAATTCTAGGTTTTCCTTTAGATACACAAAAAGAATCCTATTTTTAGCAGCTAGCAGCCAATGGCACAGGAATTCATGAGTAGGGAGGAAAGGATGTGAACTATCCAAATATATTTTCTTTTCAAATGAGATCTCTTTACATTCCTATCACCACAGTAATAAGCCATGAGTCACTGTTACACTGAACTATTAGACCATTATTGTAAACTTATGTCATAGAATCTGCTAATGTGAACCATAAACTTTGCCTGCCCTCTGCTTTGCTGGGTTGGAGAAGATATTGGCCATTTATAAGGATAAAAACTGTATTCCCTCACAAATTTTATTGCCAGATAGCAAGAAGTGAATGAAATCTTATTCAATCCTATCTTTCCTAGGGTTTCTTTTCTCATTGCCTTTTAAGAGAACTCCTCTTACTTCACTGTAACATTACAAAAGAAGTTTTATTTGATTTCTTCGAAGTTTTCCAGCTGTAAATTGGGTCCAAGTACTCCCAGCTGAGAGAATATCCATGCTGTACCACCTGGGAGCAGCAGTGTCACCTCCAAAAGCTGCTTTCTGTGCTCAGTCCTGCCGTGGCCAACCCTCCCTGTCGCTGCTGCAGCAGAGAAGTCCCAAGTATCCCTGGGTATTCAATCTCCTTCCAAGGGTCTATCAGGGGTTGTGTCCAGACTGAGATTTTTCCTAGAAGAGTTTTGTTGAATAATAAAATTTCAAAATGGTCTTAAATACACTCACAAAGCTTTGTATCATAGAACCAATAGTCCTTGGTCAGCCTTCATCAGCTGCAGAAGAGTCAGGCCAAGTGTATCTGCTTGTCCATCAGGGTCTGGCTACTTCCACCAGGCTTATTTTGCACTTTCAAGAACCAGAGAAAAAGCTCTGAAACCCATTATCAGCCCTGTCCTGGTCAGCTGCTTAGAAAATGCTTTATGATGGAGATTTACCCTTCACAGAAGAGGCTGCTGGGAAAACCTTTCTGTCCTCAGAAGCTGTGACATTCCCAGGGTGAAAAGAGGTGCAGGCATGTGAAGTGTCTTTCATTGGCCTCTGTAAAGACAAAGAGGTATGAAGAAAGCATTATTGTAAACCAGAGCAGAGCAAGGGCTTATTATTAAATGGTGGCTCAGGTATGTGCTAATCAAGATCTTGTTATAATTATTTCTCAAGCTCGGCATTGATTTTATATTAGATTGGAAGGAGGCAGCAAAACTTTAATTTGTTACAGAGAGGGATAAATGACTTTGAAGTTATAAGCTAAAAAATCATAAACTTAGAAGAAAAGAGTAAAAATAAAAAACCCCTTGTCTTGGTCATAAACTCTTTGCTTGTTTCCTGGAGTTTAAAATCTGGGGGATATTTTCAGTGAAGGAAGTTAGAGAGCAGCACAGAGTTTCTGTTGAGAGGCAGGGAGCTGGGATGAGAAGTGTGTTTGCAGAGTGAAAGGTGCTTTCAGTAAACACCCTGTGAGAACCAGAATTCACCTGTTAAAACCGGGCCTTCAGCTACTTGACTTCAAAGTGACCTCAGAGCTGAATTGAAAATGGCTCAGTGATGGGGTGGAGATACAGGGCAGCACACGGGATCACTTAGGAAAACCTGCTGGTGTGGTTTAGACTGGAATTTAGCTTGTGGTTTGAAAACAACTATTATTAAAAGCTTGCTCCAGTTGAAGGGTTTGAAATCACTGCTCCTTCCTCCACTGCAGGGTCCTCACCTCATTTCTCCAAAGCAAAGCTGCCAGAAGAAACCCCTGGAGATGGAGTGCAGTGCCTGCCTTTGTTTGTTGGAGAGGAAACTGCCTTGTACTTAGTTAAGTAATCAGCTGCAGTTTGATAGAGTAAGGTCCCTTCAATAAACCTGGAAGTGTTTCCATGAAGAGAGAACAGCAGGCAAATTCTGCAGTGGAACAAGGTCAGGCATTCTGCTCGAGGACATGGGCTTGCCCAGCTCCAAAGGCAATAAAACAGGCATTGTTGGGCTTCCCTCAGCCCAGGCCTGTACCAGGCAGCTCCACAGGGACATTAACTGCCATTGTTTGCACCAGCCCTGCCAGCCACTGCCCTTACACACAGAGGTTTATGGTGCTTTAAAGAGCCTTAAACCATAAACATGGCAACAATGATGAAATCTGCATGGCCTCAGCACAAAAACTGGAGTTTAAATTAGTTTTCTGCGACTCAAGAGTTCATGTTCACAGTTGTGATGATCATAGAATTTTGTGATCACAGAATTATAAAATAGTTTGGGTTGGAAGGGACCTTTAAAGGCCATCCAGCCCAAGCTCCCTGCAATGAGCAAGGACATCTTCCACTAGAACAGGTTGAATATTTGCAGGAATGGGGCATTATCACCTCTCTGGGCAACCTGTGCCAGTACCTCACCACCCTTATGATGAAAAACTTCTTTCTGATAGCTCATCTAAACTGACAGTCCTTCAATTTAAAGTCATTCCCCCCTCCTTGTCCTATTGCAACAGGCCTGCTGAAAAGTTTGTTCCTATTTTTCTTACAGCAGAGGCACTCCAGCATCTTTGTGGCCTCCTCTGGATTCGCTCCAACAGCTCCATCATGTCCTTCCTGTGTTGGGACCCTGGAGCTGGATGCAGCTCTGCAGGTGGCATCTCACAGACTCGAGCAGAGGGGCAGAATCACCTCTCTTGACCTGCTGACAAAACCTTTCCAGGTACTGAAGGTAGCAATGTCTGGGTGCTGAGCATCAAAAACCAAGCCAGGCATTAAACATCATTTTTACAATATTACATGGATGGAAAAAGCAAGCTCAGAGCTGGGCAGTGCCAGTAAGTTTCACTGAAACAATAAGTAATTGGCCCAGAAAGGCAGGAAACCATGTGCCTTACGAGAAGGGGAGCATTTTGTGTGAGAGCATGCGTTGTGTGCCTGGTGTGCCAAGACTTTGGCAGTGGAACACCAGCCCCAGGATATCAGTGAAATGCAGGAGCCAGGAGAAAGCCTCCATTCTGCTGCAGAATCTATGGAGGAGGAGGGCTCTGCCTGCCCTGATCTGTGGTGTTTTACTGGAAGTCAAAATATTCAGGAAACCCATCTCTGGATTTTTATTTTTTTTTCCTCAGGCTGCAGCATTCCCACCTGAAAGACATCTGAAGTTTTTCCACTTCTCAGTCTCCCCTAAAGGTCGGTCTAGAGCGGAGGTGAATACACCAGGAAGCTGCTTTTCCACTTCAGATTTCCACTAAAATTTCTTGTTATTACAAAGAGCACTTGATTCAGCAGCACCACTTCACAGCTCTTTTATAAATAGAGGCATTGCCTCTGCCCTGAGGAGCTCCCAGCCTACACGAGACAGGCAAAATACAGCAAATCCGGAAAAAGAGGATGAGCAGAAGTGATGAAAGAGGAGAAGGTGCTGCTTGGAGGGCTGAAGCTGGCTAAGGAATAAAAGCTTTGTGGAATCCAGCTCCATGTTTTCATCCTTCAGCAGACTCAGGTTGGAAGAACCCACTAAATGAATGAGTGCAACAGCAACCCCTGACTTTTGAGAGACTCAAAATGCTGAGTTCATTAAAAAAAAAAAAATGCAAAATTTATGAAACCTGGAGTCTATGGGTGAATGAGAGATCTGGGTTTAAAAATATGGAAATGCATTTTTCATGGCAGAGCTGGAAAACGAAAATGTAGCACTCATCTCTCTGTGCTCACATGGCCACTAGTGGTCTTGCCAGCAAACATTTTAAATTTTAATTTTGATCAAAGCCTGTGGTTATTCTTAAAGAACAAGGCACATTGTGGACCTAATCCTACTCCAGCAGTCTAAAGCAGTGAGAGTTTTAGCATTGCATTCAGGGAGAGGATTTTCAGCCCAGAATAAGAGAATCCAAAAGATGGTTCTGAATTTAAAAGCATGTGGCAAAATTAAGTGTATAAGTCTCTTTTTGTTGTTGGTGCCTGGCTCAGATCCATTTTTAACATGCTGTTAACTATCACAAATACGACACTGGCTACCCGGGTGCCTGCTCTGGGGTAAAACCTGTTTTTAATTGCTATATAAACTCCTTTTATAACATGGTTAAAAGATCACAGAGACGGTTCCGAGCAGTAATTAAGGCATATTTAGCAAATATTAAAAATGGCTCAGCAGGAGAATGTTTAACACAGACAAGCAGGAAAACAAACAGCTTTTCAGTTGGAGGTTCTGCCTTATGACAGAGCGGTGGAGTGCCTGCACAGCAGTGAGCGAGATGGGGCTGTGTGGCTTTTTGTAGAACACAAAAAAGAGTGAAGGAAGGAGCTGCTGTCCTGCATTAGAGCACGAGTGAAAGTGCTGTGGTCAGACCATGCCTTTGGCAGTTGCCCTCCACAAAGCTTAGTTCACCAGAGGCATCTCAGGAATTTGTCCTAATAAACTAAAAATACATGTAACTGATGTTGTTTGACCCACAGAAGGGCCTGACATCAAGCCACAAGAAGAACAGTGACCAGCAAAGGATGAAACCTGATACTGAGATTCCAAGTCGGTTCTCCTGATGGTTACAGTCCTGCATTGTAATAGTGAGATGCTGTTTTCTCTCTTTTCTCTCTTTTTTATGTTGGGGAAAAAATATAATCCTCAAACCACATACAATTTAAATGTATATATATTAGAGAGAGTCATGAGTGCATGGTGCCGCTCAGCCTTGTTTTCCTCGATGACCACCTGAACGCATCCAGATAAAAAAGCTCCGGGTGCGGAGCCTTGAACCATAGGATGAGCGTGCAGAACACCTTGAGGGTGTTGGACATGTCCACGAACGCTGGAACCGCAGCGTGGAGCGGAGAATTGCCCATCCCCGGGGGCTGCGAGAATACCAGGCCTCCTGATCCCTCACACCCACACCCTATTTTTAAACAGGGAACGCGCATCCCTGGAGCGCCTGGGCCGGCCCCGCAGGCTCGGGGAGCCCTCACGGCAGGATCAGGCCCGGCCCCGCGGGCACAGGGACCCGGGCCACGCCAGCACATGATTGACAGCCGCTCCGCCAATAGGAGCAGCCAATCGTTACCCTCGCTGCTCTTAAACCGGCACCCGCTCCCGCCTTGGGCCTGGGGGCGGGGATGATAGGCGCGGCCGCCATCTTGTGTGTGGCATCCCCGCCCTTCCCTTAGGGGCTCCTCCTCAGTCCTTGGCTCTGGAATATTCTCTTACCGGCCAGTCCCCTGAAGCTGGCGGTGATAACCGAGCAAACCGTGGCGTAGTCGCCTTCTGGCGGCGGGCTAGGAGTCGCCTCGCCACGCTCAAGATGGCGGCGGGCGGCGCCCCGCCGTGGCGGGCGGGGCGCACGCGGGTGACGTTAGGCGCTCCGGGCATGGGCAGGTGCAGGAGGTGGCGGCGGCCGGAGTTGGGCCGGCGGTAGCGGCGGGAGAGGAGGAGGCGGAGGAGGAGGGGGCTCGGGCTCGGCCGGGGTTCGGGGACAGCCGGGACACCGCAGCGCCTCCTCTCCGCTCCCTCGCCCCTCGGGGACGCTCCCCCTCGCGGCGCGGAGGGCGGCGGGCGCGGCGCGGCCATGGCCGAGGAGCCCAGCGCGCTGCCCTGGTCCATCAACAAGGATGACTACGAGCTGCAGGAGGTCATCGGTGAGCGGTCATCGGGGTTTGGGGGAGTGTAGGGTGCCTCTCGGATGTGCGGGCGTGAATTCACTGAGGGAAGGGGGGGTCTGGCCCCCCTCAGCGGAGGGAGATCCTGTCACACGCCCCGCAAAGGAGTGGGACTGTGTGGCTTCCCCCTCCCGCAGCCATGTGAGGGTGTGAGAGGGTCCGTTCCCTCACACTGACCCGTGTGAAGGTCTGAGGGACCCCTTAGCTGAAGGGGTTCTGTCCCCCCACTCTGAAGGTGTGAGGGTCTGGGGTGCCCATCAGCTGGGAGGGGTCGCCTCGCACGCACCCCGTCAGGGACTGGGACTGTGTCACCACCCGCCCTCTCCAGCCACGTATGTAGGAAGGATGTGAGAGGATCTGTCCCCGCGCCGCGCGTGGGACTCTGAGGGGCGTGGGGGGTCTGTGGGACCCCTCTGCTGAGGCTGCTGCCTCTCCTCCTGAGTGTGTGGGGCTCACGGAAGGGGCTGTGGGTGTGCCCCATCCCAGGAGAGGATTGTGGTGGTCGCGGGGGCGCCCCGCGGGCAGGGGGCTCGTCCCTGGCCTCTGCCCGCACCCGGGCAGGCTCTGTGTCTCTTCGGTTCGGGGTGAGTGGGACGGGATCCGCCTGGGGGGGCTTTTCTTGCCCCCACGGTGTGATCCGGGATGTGCTGGGTGTGAGGCGGTCAGCGGGAGTGAGCTGCAGAGCTTGCGGGGGCTCTCTCCTTCCAGGGCACCCCCGGTCATTTTGGGGCGATCACACCTCAGCGGTTTCGGAGCCCAGCGCTGCCTTGGTCCCTGCACGGAGGCTTTGGTCGAGCCGCAGAACGAGCCTTTTACCCTGGGGTTTTGCCGCTGCCGTGCGTTTTCATTCATTGTCCTCAGCTCGAGGCCCCAGCCCTTACTCTCTCCATTAATTTGGTTTTTTTTCCTTCTTCATTCTCTCTTGGCGTTAAACTGCCCAGTTACCAGAGGCCTCCCGCTGTACTGATTTATTGGCTGTCTCGACCATTTTGTTGGGGTGTGTTTGAGGGATATATCGCTCTAGGGCGAGTGTGTGACACATCAGAGGTGGTGCCACAGGTGACTCTAAGGTCAGTGCCTCCCGTCTCACCCTCCGGAGGCTTGGAATGGAGCAGGAGAGTGGCAGGGCAGGCTCCCGGCCAAAGGGTTTTAGGAAGGAGGTTAATTCTTTGAGTAATCTTTGTGGAGTGCTTTTATTTGAAGTTTCTGGATGACGTAGCACTGTCATGCCCAGGCTTTCCATCTCTGCCTCGTGGGGAGGCTTGTTTGCTGCTGAGGGTGGGAGAGTTTGTGAAAATGCTGTTTTAAGAGATTAAATTCTTAGCATTGTTTAAAAGTAGGAAGGAACTAAAGCTGTGGAGTGGGGGAAATCCTTCTGGAAATCCCTATTGCTCTGGGGGATCAGGCTTTGTCCTCTCTGCTCAGCGGCAGCAGCAGTGCTTTAGTAAGGAGACCAACTCCCTGTAAAGACAAGGAAGATGTAATCCTGCAGACCAACCCTTTAAATCTCCTCGGGAAAATGTGCCCTGGGGAGGAGGGAGGAGGATGTTCAGCCTCCCTGAGGAGCAGGAGATACAGGTGTGGGGAGGAAGGGGGAGAACATGCCGCCCGTTTCTTGGGGAAAGAGAACTGAATTTCGCTGCGTAGGAAATGCTTCCTTTTCTTTTGAGAGTCTGCAAAGGGATGCTTTGTGGGCACAAAGCAAGGATTTGGACCTAAGTAATCAAGGAGAGGGAGCGAATGCCTCTTGGTAGCTGGGGAGCGAGGTGAGATGGGAACAAAAGGGAATGTAAATACACTTCTGCTCTTGGGAGAACTTGCTGCGGGAGACACAGATCCCACAGCCTCAGAGTACTGGGAGGGGCAGCACAGAGATGCGTTGTCTCCTGTTAACTGACAGAACTTGAGGAGAAATCTTGAAAAAGTGTTTAATTTCTTCTGTATCTTTTCCCTGTCCCTCTGCAAACTGAGTGTGTGGATGTCGCCTGCTCACTGAAAGGTTGTGTTGGCATTTTGGCATGTGATGGAGCGTACACTGAGATGTGTATATTGCAAACATATGGTTTCTCTTTTTAACTTTCCTGTCCCCTGCCCCCCCTTTACTTGTTTCAAACACTGCTGTGTCTGCCAGCGGCCTGGATGGAGATGTGACGCAAGTTTCCTAGCACGTATATGATTTGTGGGACAAAATGTCACTGTGTTAACTGAGCTGGACTGCCTTGCCTCCTGCTTCATGTCTCCTGTAAACCTCAAGGGTTTTTTGGTTTTTTTTTTTTTTTTTTCTTTAGCTCTTTATAACTGAAGAGCTCTAAAGGTTCTTCAGCACGGAACAAAGAGACGTTCTGGTGTGGAAAGAGATGAACCTTGTACCAGTGCTTTTAAAGGATTTAACTTGTTTCCTGACGAAAAAAAATGACTCTTACAATTTAGTGTAAATTTTGAGATTACCAGCTCAGCTGTTTTTTCATGATGGAACTCCATTTGTAGTCCAGTTCTTTAGTTTTTACTGGTTTTGCCTGAAAATAGCCAAAAGTGGCTTTTATTGGATGTGGATGGTTCCATACCACTCAAGTGCAGAAATACAAAAAACAAATTTCCTCCCTGCAGTGAGAACCTGTGTTGTAAAACTGCCCCTCTGGTTCTGGCTAATACTATATATAAATAAAAAAGGATTACTCAGCACTGGGTATGAGTCATGCCATTATAGAGGTGTGGATTAATATCTGTGTTGATTATGCTTGGTTAGTGTTAATAACTGCTGAGTAGCCTCCTTAGGCTTAAATAACTTCTGGTACACTGAATCAGGGAACTTTGATCAGATGAGAACCTGATTTCATTTTAAAAAAGGATAAAATGCAGGTGGGGTAGAGGAAGCAATTGAAAAAGCATTTCAGTGAAATGTGCCCCCAGAGTAGCGAGAGTCCCGCAGGTGATGCTTTGGGGATGCTGCAATTTTTATCTAAGAAGCAGAATATAGTCTGTGCTGTGGTTGTGAAGGTGGTTGGTCTTCTGAGCGTGGATTGCATATAAATTACTGCAGTCTTCTTTTTGAAGCCTGAAAAAAATTCCACCTCATGCTGCTCGTGCTGATCAGATACTGACACATGCGAGCTCCCCTGGATCTCACAATTCCTCTTGGAAATGCTGGTAGCCAGAGTGAAGTTGGTTGGAACTGGGTCATTCTCCTTTTGCTACTTTTTTGGAAAGATGAGAGCTGTGCTGACTGTGGCTGTTTGATTTAGGAGCATCCCCTTTGCTGCTAACAGCCCGTGCCAGAAACAGGAGATAAATTAGTGGTGGGAGTGCTCCCAGGCTCTGTTCCTGTGCCCTCTCTCCCCTGACAGATTCCTCTGCAGCGATGAGGACAGTGCAGGCTGCATGAACAGATGTGGTGGGAGTTTCTTATCCCATCAGAAATCAAGCCTAAATTGAAAATTGAAGTCACCATTTAAGGCATGATTAGTTTTTTAATGACTGTGGTTCAAGTAGCTTTGGAGTTGAGCTTTGCCTGTGAACATGTTGATCTTTTGGAGCTGAATATTTAGATTTCTCTCTGTGTTCATCCCAGCCCTGTGTGGGAGAATTTTTGTGGCTAGAGAGGAACTTGTTAGGATTAAGGTATCTGCTCTCCCAAATTTTATCAAGATGCCCATGGTCATCTGTCTGGTGCTTGTGTAGGAGTCTCATGTGCTGAGAAATCATGGCCATTGAATAAAGAGCAGCCTGGAGGTGCTGACCAGGAGGGATTGGGGTCTTTGGCTGTAAGAACCAGGCTGGAATGGGAGGCTCTTGTCCAAGGATAACTTCAGGGGGTTTTTTTGGACTGTGGTGTTCACTGCTTGCTGTGGTGCCTGTGTGCTGGCTGTAGCCGGTTTCACACGCCTGATATTTAAAACCCATTCAAGAAGAATGTTACACTGTACAAAATCTAACTGCCTGAGCTCTAAATGAAGTGTTTAGGATTCAGTCTTGGTGCCATATGTTTTGTTTTAGCATTTCCTCATGGATTCCCACTCCTCCCCCCAGCTTTGCTGAGCAAAATTGATTCCTACACTATATTCCCAGTATTCAGGCTGGTTAATTCATTTCTTTATGTGCTCATTTTTTCCATACAAAGTTGGTGGAAAAGCCTTAGTTGTTTTATATTATGTTAAAACTTACATTAAATTAACTTTGGGCAAATGTAGGTAAGTTAAAAAAAAAGAGTGGTCATTCATAGTACTTGGTCTGCTTGGGAGTTGAAGTGAGAGATGCTCAGTACCAGTTTCTCTGCTGCTTGTTTGTAGACAAATATATCTTGTGTGATCTTGAGTGCAACAGAATAGCCAAGCTGCTCCTGCATCCAGGCTGCCTTTCCTCTGGATACTTGACACATCTCATTTCTTTCAGACCTTTGATAGCACTGCCCTGCTAGAATTAGAGCTAAACTGGGTGTCTTTTCACCTCTGGGGAAATGAAAGCAAAAGGTGTTTGCTTGTGCATATGCCTTTTATTTTAGTGCCTCTGTTGTCTGTGCCCTGATGGGAAGGAGGATAAAATGCAGCAGAGTGAGGACTTCCAAAGCCAAGCAGTGATGAGGGAGGCTGGCTGGGAAAGATACGTGGTTGTTAGCCTTGCCTGCTGCGTGGAGGGGAGAGCAGAGACAGATCCTGCTGCTTTCAGCTATTCCAGAGTATTAAAGAAAAAAAACCCAACATGCAGGGTGTTTCTTGTGGAAGGCTTCACACTTTCCTAGGCTTGGTTTCTATGTAGCAGTTGCTTCCATTAATGTTTAACACTTCCATTTCTCAAGAATCCATTTAAATAGTTTCAGTTTAATGCAAATATTTTGGCTGGTGCTGGGGAGTGTGGCTGTGCTCCTGAGCACACCTGAGGGGTGCACATGCTGCCTGACAAATCCATGCCTGGGAGGCTTCTTGCTCCTGCAGCTGATGAAATCTTGAAGAGAATCAACTCTTCCCCAGAATGTTTGTCTATTTAAATTTGGCAGCATCTCTTTTCTTTCTGAGTGTTAGCAACTTGCCCACTAAGCCAGAGTCTAGAGATGTAATCTTTTAATAAAAGATGAAGCTCTTTAAAATGATGGCAATAACACTTATTGCTGATTGTATTAGTGTGTTGCAACAAACTGTATCTTGGTCAAATTTTCTTGGAAAATTTCCCCAAAAAAGGGCAATAGCCATTGTAAATCTCTGCAGCAATAAATTTAGCTGTGGACATGCTAATGGAGTGCTTGTAAACTTGGCATTATTAAACTTTCTTAATAGGGAAAGACAGACTTGAGGGCTTTGTGGGTGTAGAAGAATAGCTGTTGGAGCAGTGGAATTTGGCATTGCAAAATCTTTGAAATATCAGGATGCTGGGGCTTTCCAGACAAGTTCAACCCATTATCCTGTGTTCCCTTTAGAATCAAACCACTGAGCTGCAGATATGAGGGACTTGGCTCTCAAAGTTGCTGCAGTTTCCTGTGACTTCACCTAAGGGAGTTCAGCCTTGACATTTCTAAAAACCACGTGAAACTCTGTCTCTCTTCCTGGTGGCCACGTGGGGAAGTCCTGGAGACAGGGTTAGGTCCCTGGCTGACAGTCCAGGCTCTTAACCAGAAGGTCACAGCTCTTGGGGTACCTCTGGTAGGCAAAATATTGCATTTACTAATAAAGGGAGCCAGACTAAGAACAAAATCCAGCTTCTCTGGTTTCAGTAAGACAAGATCACTTTAGGAAATATTTAACCACAGGTGCCTGACTGGATCCATGGTACTGAGGGAGAATTTCTCATGTCCCTTGTGTGCATGAACATAAATGAAGGGACTGACCTTAGGGTGGGGTTCTGTCAGCCCTAAGTTTGTCTGAGCATGTTGTTTGCCTTGAAACACTGCTCATGAGTGGGGTTTTCATGTTAATCATCACAGCCTGCACATTCCCTAGTCTTAACCATGTTAGCTGGTCCTGTCACACTGCACAAGCAGGTAGGGATGTGGTGATACAAGTGCACAAATGAAAAATCCAATACTTCTTTTCACAACTTCTCAACAGCTACAGTAACCAGCAGAGTTTTTTCCAAGTCCTTTT
The DNA here is from genome assembly GCA_013401135.1 of Cettia cetti. Taxonomy (NCBI): domain Eukaryota; kingdom Metazoa; phylum Chordata; class Aves; order Passeriformes; family Sylviidae; genus Cettia; species Cettia cetti. Next base: position 25,676 of record VZUI01033834.1, read on the forward strand.
TCTCACTACTCCCTGAGGTTCCTAAGAGTGGTTGTTCCTGGTGTGCAACTACAGACTTTTTGCTTAATGTGAATTTTCTTGTAATTAAGTGAAATTCTATCCTGGAAAAAAAATTTGATTATGTATTAACCTCCATCAAACTAGAGTCTGGTGTGCCTTGCCAGGATTTCTGAGACCTGTGTGTTTCTACACGCTGGTAAGTTTGCAGGGGATGGTTGTCTTCCACTCTTAAAGATCACAGATCCTGTCCATGAATGAAGTCCAGAGTAAATCCAGAGCACTGATTCACTTTCTCACCAAATTACCATGTTAGGCAAATCTTCCCTTTGCCTCCCATCCCTTACAGTTTTATGCAGCTTGTACTGCATGCTTGTGAATCGACACCTTCAGAGTCTGATAACTCAGTCAAATTAAAATGCATTTGTGAGGGAATACAGAAAAGCTTTTCTGAATGAGGTTTTAATTTTTTGCCAGATTTCAATTTTCTGCTCCAGCTGCCTTGTCCTGAGAATTTGGGGTGTGGGAGAGAAAAATTTCTTGTTTTCTTTCATTTCATTGTTCCGTGCTAGACTGACTTTATAGCATTCTTCCCAAAGGATATTTCCTTTGGGTAGGAAATGAGCCTATGTAAATTCATCCTGGGAAGAAAAGGTGCAGGGAGCTGTTAAGGAATTGTGTGAATTGAAATACTTCAGTGATCATCTCTTACTGTAGTAAATTCTCCTTGGGTTTTGCCAAAGTTTTACTGTTTTATAGTAGTGAATGGTAATTTAAGGACAAACTTTCCTCTTATTGCAGGCACCTTGCTATTAATAAAGCTGCGTGGGAGGGTGCTGTTCCCATTTCATCCATCCACAGAATTGAATTAAGTTAAAAGTGGAGAGTGAAAATTTGACCTTGAGTAACCACCTCACTTCTGGTGAGATCTGAGCACGTGGCTTTTCCAGTGGTATCCTCTGCTTGCTTGTTGTGTGGAAGAACTGAAGCTGGCTTTTGCCTTAGAGCAGAGCTAATTGACAAATTTTAGTGCATTAGAGGGGAGGGTGTTGTTGGGTTGTAAAATGTCTAAAAAACTATTTGTGAATGTGGAATTGTGTTGAGGTACTTGTGGCAGGGTGTGACAATATTGCATCTTGGGGCAGTTCAACATGTTTTGTAACACTGATGGTTTACTAAATATTGGATGAAAGCTCCATAGTTACTGTTGGACAGGTTGTGCATTTTCAATTTTGATTCTTTCTGAGTTAGGCTCTTGTTCTTTTTCGTTCTTCAGGGGATTTTAAGTCAATTTCCTTAGGTTCTGGGGTTCATTCCAGCTCTTCTGAAAAGGAAGCCTTGAAAACAGTGCAGAGGGGATTGGAAAATGATGGTATTTGGGAAGTGAGAGAGCACATTAATGGCTGTGGGATGACAGCACTTAAAGAATATTTTTTTAAAAAAAAATTATTGGCTCCTCTGTGCTCTGAGCTGATACCTGTTGAGGTGAGTAGGGCAGCTGAAACTGCAGCTGGGAATTTCAGGCTGTCTCCAGCTTCAGGCAGGCAACACAATATTAGATTATCTTGATGTCTTGAAAATTCATCAGTTAAAGATAATGCTTCTTGTTGTGGAGTAAACACCTTTCCTGCAAAATCCATGGAGATGGATTTCATGTCAATTTTCAGAACAAAACCAGAAAGCTGTCGCTTATTTTGCTGAGGCACAGAGCTAGTGAGGACTCCCAGGGTGGTGGAGTTCAGCCTCCTGCTCTGGCTGATGCCAAATTGTCTAATCCCTATCCTGAATTAATGAATGCTTGTGCTGGGAATGGCACATGGGGGAATTACTGGCACACGTTCAGTTAAACACTGAAAGCTCCCTGTGACCCTGTCACTGCTGGATGAAACAGCTGCTTAGTGGATTCCCCAGGACAGTGGGAAGTAACAGTGCCTTGCTGAGGCTTGGTGCTTTTCTTACACTTTCTGTCCAGGCTGTGTCTGCAAGGACAATTCCCTGGGAAGGTGCAGGAAAGCTGAACCTTGGCATTTGTGCTGTCTCTAAATCTCAGAGGTGTTGATACAAATCTCTCCAGTTTGTGATTCCTCAATGGAAATGGAGTTCTTTGGAAACTTGCTGTGTTGTCTTTACTTCCTAGGCCACCTTTCTGTCCCTCACCATGTGAGGCAGTCACAATATCACAGGGTCAGGGGTTCATTAAGATTGGACAAGACCTTTAAGATCATCAAGTCCAGTCAATTACCCTGCACCACTGTGTTCACCAGAAGCCCTGTCCCCAGGTGCCCACATCCAGTGTTTTTTGAGCACTTCCAGGCATGGTGATTCCACACTTCCCTGGGCAGCCTGTTCCAATGCTGACTGCCCTTTCAGTGAAGGTGTTTTTCCTGATACCTGATATAAACCTCTGCTGGTGCAACTTGAGGCCATTTCCTCTCATGCTGTCAGTTGTTCCAGAGGAGAAGAGACTGACTCCCCCCTGCCACAGCCTCTTTCAGGGGGTTGTGGGGGGCAATAAGGTCCCCCCCAGGAGCAGCAAGCAAGTTAAAAGGTGAAGCCACAAGTTCCATCCTTTCACTAAAGTAAAAATAGTCATTGAGGATGCCAATTGCTGTCTAATAAATAGCTTGGTATTAACAGCTGATAAATCCCTTGATACTGACTTGCAACAAACTGTACTTCACTGGAAAAAGCATCTTGAGCATGAACAGCTTTCCTGTTGAACAATTCACCAATGCAAATCTTATTTGAACAGCTGAGAGGCCTGATGAACTGGCAACCTCAGCTTAGTTATCTGTCCAAGTCCTAAGGCTCAGGATGATTCTTGTTACTCTTGGTTAAAGAATGTAATTTTTAACTAGTGGGCTAATCTTGTGTGCTGAACAGACCAATAGATGCAGAAAATATTTACTAGATCAAGATATTTGCTGAAAAGAAAGGATAATAGCCTTTGAGAGAGGATATATCTGATACTTAAAAGCTTATTTACCTAAAATAACTACAGTACTATCAAACATCTGCACTGTAAGCAGACAGATTGTTCAGTTAAGTGGAAACCTGGCCAAATAAAATATCCTCTACAGCTGACAATTACATTTGAGGCAGAGTTCAGAGATAAAGATTGGGAGGGAAGAAAGGAGAACACTGGCTTGGCTACTGCACCAGTGCTGTGTTTTGAGCCTTGGTAATACCTGATGACAGCCAGCATGATATTTACATTGCTGCATATACCATAAAGGCAATTGACAGTGATTAAAAGGGAAGGATGAACCTTCTCCACTGAAGTTGCTGTCTTTGGAAATGGGATGTTTGAGCCTGCTTTCCATCATGTAGAATTAACACTGCATAGCTGCAGTGCCCTTTAAATTAGCCAGAGATGTTGGCACAAAATCAAATAAATATAATTGGTTTCAAACTAAAAATCTAATTTAGGCATGCTAATAGCATCTTAAGTAAATGTGGCAGGTCACACAGGACTTGTGTAACTGGCCCTTGGAGCTTTCTGTACTTACTGCCATGGGGAAAATGGTCTCAGAGGTGTTCCCCAAATCACCTGGGTACCTTGGGCAGCTGGAGGGTGTTTTATTAAAGGCATGGTGGAATGTCTGCTAGTCTGGACTGATCTGGGATATCATGAGGGCTGCAGGAGATCAGGCATACAGCCAAGAGCAGCACCCTCTGCCACCCTCTCTTCTGTGCTTTGGTGTTTGCAGGGAAATTTTGGAGGAGTATCAGTTGGGTTGATTCTCCTCCCTGGTAATCCTTCTCTCTGCTGACACCTTTTGTAGCCACTGGTTTTTCCCCTGGTCTTTTTTTTCCTTGCATCTCTTGCTCTGGTGTGGACTCTGATGCTGGGGGCTGCAGCTTTTTGTCATAGGGAGGCAGTGGAAAGCTTGCCTTGGCTGTGTGGGCTGGTGACTGCAGATGAAATCAAACCAAGTGACCTGGTGACAACTTTGTCACATATCTTGCTGACATGCTTTGCATGGCCAGCACTCTTCCTCGCCCTCTGTTCCAGTCCTGGCCTGTTTTACATTGACAGGCTGATGGTTTTCTCTCCAAGCCTCTCTCTTCCCTGCTTAGTCTGTGAGGATTCTCAACCTGAATGTTTGCCCAAGGTGGAAAACAGGCAACGTTTTTGTGTTCAGGGCCTAAGAGATATTGAAAGATCTTTGAGAGAACAATGCAGTGTGGGGTGGGGTGAAAATTTCCATAAGTCTTCCCTTCCTTTCTGCAGAAACCTTGACATTGAGTTGTTTAGATTACAGTAGCTAACCTTTCTCCAGCTTAGAAATCAATGTCATTTATTTATTTATAGTTTAGAGTTCAGTGGGGCCATGGGAGATGTTCCTAGCTTGGGGTATTGCCCATCAGTTGCTGATGGCTCTGAAAATAGTACTGGACTCCTTACAAGTGGCTGGATTTGCATTTCTATTCCTTCCTCTGAGTCTGAGATGTGAATTAAAGACTTGGGCAATAATTCTGCAGCACTGAGTGTTTCTGTATTGATGGAGCACTGGAGGGGAAGCATGTTTAAACAAGCCCTGGCAGCACTGTGTGATCTTGGTTGGCTTATCATCCTTCTCCACTGCACATGGAGCACAAGGAATCTTGAGAAATACATTGTCTTACATGGGCAGAAAGCTCTGGACATGATGTGTGGTTTTCAGTGGTATTCTCCACTGCAAGAGCTCTTGTCAAGGTGGTGAATAACTCACTGTCAGCAAGTTTATGTGCTGTTCAAATGTTTTGGCTCAATTTCTAATTGGACAGCAAACTTCCAGAACATGCTTCTCCTTATTTTCTGAAATTCTTTCAGCATGCTTGATTAATGCTGGAATATCAGTTGTCTGTTGGACACTGCAGGTGCTGACATAAATTGAGCAAAGACTCTCAGACTTTGATAAAGACACATAATGGTGTATTTATAACAGAACCCCCTTGTATTGTGAATACTGTTTGAAATCTTTGGCTTCATAACTTGCACAGAATCTCAAACTACTTGAGCTCTGGCTGTACTGGAATAAGTGATCAGAGAGCATTACAAAGTGATACACCTGTAATTTAAATGAAACAAATAGGAGTTCATGAGTGAAAACTGCTTTTTCCTATTCCTCCTCCCAATTCTTCAGTTAGAGGTCTAGACTTTTTTTTTCTAGTCATCAGATGTGCTGGTGTGAAATGGAAGTCACTTGTATTTGTCTTAATTCTCTGCCAGGACTTGTTACCTCCCCATCCTTGCCCATTCTCAGGGAGTTGTCCAGCACATGCCCTGGGTCTTACTGTGCCTGCAGCCACCTTTGGCTTGAACCCAGCTGAAAGTTCAAGGTGAGCCTGAACTGGGGATGAACCTGCTGCATGCAGTGATGTGAGTTAGGCTGGACTGAAGGGCAGGGTTCCATTTTGACATTGACCACTTGGAAATGCAAAGTTTTAAAATGATTTCTTAACCTGGGGTTGAGCTGCTGTTCCTAAAGCCTTTCCATCAGGAATTGAGGGTAGCCACTGCCTTGTGAATGTAGTGCAGGTGTCTTCACATGTCGTGTGTACTCATGCTGGGATATGCAGTCTGTGGGGATGGCTGCTTTTCCTCCACCTCCCATAAAGGCTTTAAATTTGGCTCCCTCACAACTTCCCAGTTAAATCTGCTTTAGCTTTCTGTCTTTGCTTATGTTTCCCTGCCCTGTATTAGCAAGTGTTTCTCTCCCTCTTCTCTACACAGTATCTTACTATCCCTGCTGTTGATCAAACTGCATGACTCCAGTTGAGAGAAGGTGCACCAAGTTAAACCTGGCCTTTACTCCCTCTAGCAGGATTTTAAATAGGTGCTTGTGCTGTGGATGTGTCATCCTTCAGCTTGTTAAGAAATGTAAAGCCCTGATTCTTCTCTCGATACTATTCACTGAAAATTTGTATTGGGAATGAATTGTGAAAGGTGTCTGGGAGTGAGTGTGGCTGCACTGGTGCAGCTGTGGGAGCTCCCTGGCTGTAGGTGCATGTCTGCACTCCAGTGCAGCTGTGGGAGCTCCCTGGCTGTAGGTGCATGTCTGCACTCCAGTGCAGCTGTGGGAGCTCCCTGGCTGTAGGTGCATGTCTGCACTCCAGTGCAGCTGTGGGAGCTCCCTGGCTGTAGGTGCATGTCTGCACTCCAGTGCAGCTGTGGGAGCTCCCTGGCTGTAGGTGCATGTCTGCACTCCAGTGCAGCTGTGGGAGCTCCCTGGCTGTAGGTGCATGTCTGCTCTCCAGTGCAGCTGTGGGAGCTCCCTGGCTGTAGGTGCATGTCTGCTCTCCAGTGCAGCTGTGGGAGCTCCCAGGGTGTGGGTGCATGTCTGCTCTCCAGTGCAGCTGTGGGAGAGGAGCTGTGCTCACTCCTGTGCTTTTATAACTTTTTTGTGTTTGTGGATTGCTGCTCTGCTGCTGCTTCAGTTCACAGCAGGCCTCCCGAGCAGGCACAGAGCAAACCCAGCTGAATTCCCCCTCACTGGTTTTGCTGCTGCTCTGAGGGTCTCTAACAGCAGCACTCAGGGCCAGTTTGCTGTTTGAGCTCCCTCTGAGCAGTGCTAGAAGCACCCAAGTGATCTCGCTGCTGGTTTGGGGCTGTAACTGCACTTCTGGAATTGTTAACTCTTCCTGCAGTCCCATGCTGAGTAGGGGATACTTTGCTGTGAAAGCTTTTTCCTCTCCACAGGTAAACAGACTTTTTGCCCCCTCTGTGACAATGCTAGGAATATGTCTGAGTCCTGTTATGAATTCCCTTTGGTTTTATTAATGTTATTTTAGCTGTAATTTTAGATTGCATCTTCCATTTTGTAGTAAGGTGACATGTAGTGGTGAGATGGGTTGAAAAATATATTCAAGGACCATTAACATTGCATTACTTCACTCTTCCTGAATCGTGGGACTTGTGCCAACAAGATTTTGACATCCAGTGGACTCCTGTTACCAAGTCCTGCTTGGGGAAAGGAGTATTCCCACCCCATGCTGAGTTGGCTGGAAATTTGAGAGTAGGCTTTTTTTTTTTTTTTTTTTTTTTTTTTTTTTTTTTTTTTTCTAGCTTGCTTTTATAAGCAGTCCATTCTTTGCAAGAGGACTTTTCTCACCAGAGCCTCAAATGAGGAGCAGAAAATAGAGGCATCACTTTGCCTTCATAGGAAACGGACCAAACAATGCAAGATCAGCCTGAATTTGCAGTCTGGTATTTAATTCCTGGTTTAATTAGATTAGTATTTGCCCTGTGCTCTGTAAGAAGGCTTAAGAAGTTCTATTCCCAGTCTTGTAGCTTCTTGTTTTATTGCTGTATTGTCCTTGGAATGAGTAATCAGAGCAGGGCTCCCACAGCTCTTTGGCATGAGGCTGTCAAAGAGCTGAAGCATCCAGAGATGGAGCGAGCCTGCAGAGACATACCTACCGAGCCTGAGCTGTAAAACATGAAAGGTCTGCTGGCCTTTGGGGTACCTGGAACCTCAAAGTGCAGAGCAGCCTTGCAGGGAAGCGTTTGTGTGCATTGTTCCTAAGAGGAAAACCCGGGGGCACAATTACAAGCAGAGCTTGCGTCACCAGAGGCTGCTGGCACCAGGCTCCAGAGAGTGGAGGATGGATTCCAGAGCTGGCTTAAAAATAGAGAGCTGGTGTGTGTGTGTGCAGGGAAGGGTGGGAGCACTGGGCAGGCTTGTGTGGAGGTGTTTGCCTGAGCACTGCCCCATGCTGAAGGAGACTTGGGAGTGTGAATTCTGGGGCAGGTGTGGAGAGCTGGGTTTCCCCAGCCTTAGAAGAGTTGCTGCTGTCCTCGGCTATCGAATGGGAAGCTCTAGAGGAGATGAAGCTGAATTGTACAGAGGTGCATAGTGCAAAGCCAAGGTTAGGAGCAAAACTGGAAGATCTGATTTGTTAGCAAGGGGGGGAAAAAAAAGTTTACCATGTGGGTGGTCAAACACAGAAATAGCCAAAAAGATTGTAGAAATATCTCTTGATAAAGAAAGTCCAAGCTAGACTGACTCTGGTGCGGAGGAACCTGATCTAAGTTGGGATTTGATCCTGCTTTCAGCAGGAGAGAGTCCACCCTCTTGCTGAAAGCAGGATCAAATCCCAGCTTTAGGTTCTTTCAAACCCAAGTGATTTGTAATGTTCATTTGACCTTGGGAAAGAATATTTCCTCTACAGAGGGGATTTGATACTGCAGTCGGATAAGGACTGATGCTCCAAGACTGTTATGGAACAAGTCCCCTGTTGATTGTAACAGCTTTGTGAGCAACTGAGTTACAGTGAGAGGAAACTTTAACATCTCTGAGGGTGCCTGAAGGAAATTTAAAGCTCCAGCAGCACTGTTTTGTGAGTCCTCCTTCAAATTGCTATTGCACGTGGTAGGAGAATGCTATCCTGGAGCCAGGATTTGATGCTTGTCTTGTGACTCTTTGGCATCACTGTTCCATTGCTTAAGCAGATCTCCCTGCCAAGAGGATCTCTGGCTTCAACTGCATTTGCCTGGGAAGAGGCATCAGTGCAATTTCTCCTGCTCTTACTGGGAGAGCTGCAATGTCCTTATGTGGCTGCAGAGATTCAGTTAAATTGAAGACAAAGGGTGTAGGAACATTCTGTGTCCTCTGGTCAGTCCCCTGTCTTTCCACTCCTCCAATTAGCCTTGAAATAATTGGTTTCCCTTAACTTCAGCTGATATCTCAGAGGGCTTGTCTTTATTTTCAAAAATGGAAGCTTCATGTCAATTGTGGAACTGTAGGAGGGATGGAATCCAGCTCCTTTGAAAGCTGGTGCTTGGCTTTCATGGGGAGTTTGCCTCAACTTCAGGAGTTCAGGCTGGAGCTGTGGGTGCAGAAGGTACAGGGGCCATGGATCCAGGCATCCAGAGGAGATAACCTGGAAAATCAGGCTTCACTAACTGAGTGCTTGGGGACTTTTTTATTTAGGTTATTTTAATCCTTTCAGAGGTTGGTTTTATTTCAGAAAGAGCCATTTAATTGTAGAAACATGAAAGAAGCAGGTGTTAGAAAGGCTATGTTTTCCTCTTAAGGCGGTGTTTTCTAAAGTAGGTCGTGACCCTCTTATGCAGGAATTTTGCAGCTGCTATCCTAAGGGTTGGAACTATATCTGAGAGCCTGCAGAGGCAAAAGCAGGGGGTATTAAGCAGATCCTAATACCCATTTGGGGTCTCTTTCCTCCCCATCATCCTTCAACAAAATGATCTGCTGCTTTTCAGGAATAAAGCAGCAAGCATTTGGCTGTGCCCGGTTTTCATTGTTTTGCTAAGCCGTTATGTTGGAGGAGATTAACCAGGGAGCAAATTTTCTCCGAAAGCTGAGGGCAGAGCCTCAGCACTGACCTTGATCAGTGTCTTGAGGTGGGGAGTGAGCATTAACCCTGTGCTGCCCGTGTCATCAGTTGCCTCTGATTGCAGCAGAGCTGTGACTGCTGGGAGAGTTGGTTTGTCCAAGTTGTGCTACCCTGGCTCAAAGTGCCCTTGGGGTTTTTCCTCATTGAAGGTCGTTCCTAGCAGCCCAGGCTATCTCTTCTCTTCCTGCTGTTGCCCATGTATTTGTTACCTGCTCTTAAACTTTACAGAACTTCCTCCATCAGCTTTTTCTTTTTCTCTCTGTCGGTGTCATCTCTCCCCATGCTTGTTTTCACTTAGGATGTGTTCAGCATCTTCTCTCCTTCCTTCCTCTTGCCACACTGGCATTTAACAAACAACCCATGTGGCTGCAAAGCCTCTAATGCCCATGTTGCCATGTTTTCTGAGCTCTCCAAAGAAGCATGGGAAGCTGCCTTTGTTTGGTCCCAGAAGCACTGCACGCTGCTGCTGCCACCAAAGAGCAGCTTGCTTGTGGCACATCGTGCTGCAGCTTGCCTTAATCCTCGCTTGATACGCTTTTGAGATTTCATTGTTTCTCTGTAATTAGTGCTACAGAGGAGCTGAAAGAAATGACGAATTAGCGGGAGAGGGGGGAGTGGGGAGAGCAGGTGGTGATCGAACTAAAGAGAGCTGCCAGAAAAGTAGGAGCAGCAGGGAATTAAATGGGAGGAGTCTCGAATTCAGATGATTCCCTGCCATGTGCCCGGGAGGATTTAGTTTGGGATTTCATTACTGTTCAAATAATGCCATACACTCAAAACAGAGCGGGTCCCTGTAGGCTGGGGCATTGTCCAGCACTTAGTGAAAAGCAGTTTTTGCCCTGAAGTCCTAGTGAGCATTGATCCCACAGACTCAAGAACTGGAAAGGAGTTGTAGTGTGAGTGGTCCTGCTTTTAATTAGGCTGCATCTATTGTTTCTGGTAGTAACATCCTAAAAGAATAAAACACAAAGCTCTTCTTTGTGTGGTGACTTCTTTAAAGCCCTGGACTTCATCTTGGGAAGGATTTGGTTCACAATAATGATGTTGCATCTGGATTGTAAGAAGCACCTCTGCCAGTTGTGCTTATACAAGCTGGGTTTAACTGGCACAGAAATCCTGGGATGTCATGCTGTGGGGAGAAGCAGGAGTATGCTGACACTCTTGGGTGTCTGAGATATCCAGGAAGAGTCTTTGAACACAGATACCTGTGCTGATGAGGACAGGTAGCTTTAGAGGCAAAAATACCCCCTGAGAAACCAAGTGGGGAGTGAAAAGGGTTGTGTGACAAGACAGTCCTCTGAGGTGCACAGTCTTATGTTCTTTGAGCATTTGGCTTGTGTTTTCAGCCTCTATTACTATGCACCAAGACATCCAAAGAAACAAATCATAATACTGGTGCTTTGAATGTGTCAGCAGCAACCTTTCTTCTGGGATCTAACTCTTTCCAAAGAACTGATAAAGTGTTTTTGTTCTGACTTGCAAAAGGTTATTGCTGTAGGGAGACCAGCAGTGGTAGGAAGTGCAAACTCACTTCTGCCTTTTGTCACCACTTCTGTGTATGCTGTTCTCTTGGTTTTGAGCCTTTGTTTTTACTTTTTTTTTTTTATTTTTCCTCACCAAAGAAGCAGAAACAAAACAAGAGAAGCAGGTACTGGGTGGAGAGGAGTAGGTCAGTGCCACCCAGGATTCTCAGTGAGTGGGAATTCATCTGTGCTGGGACTGCAGCTTTTGTGCTGGATTCCTGCACCTGCTGGGCAGGCTGACTGCAGGGAGTGCATGTGGTGGTTTGCTTTTGGGGTGTTTGTCCTGTGCCTCATGTTGTGTATTTCAGCCCTGCTCCTGGCAGTCTAACCAAAGTCTGCTGTCAAAACCTCCCCTCCTTCCTCTTTCTGAGCCCTTTCTGTTAAATATCTGCAGAGAGCTCTCTATCTTATGTTACTTGCTCAAGAACCTGCTTACAGCACTCAAACTTTGTTTTCAAAGCCCCTTGTAAATATTCTTACTGTTATTGCTGTCCTTTTTCTAATAACTTTGTTCTGCCTTGTGCTATGAATAGTCTCTGAAAACAATATGTATGCAAGTAATAAATGGCCTCAGTCTTGAACTTCTTAAAAACCCATTTGCTTTGGGAAATAATAAAGCTTTAGCAACCTTAGCATTTTGTGTTCTGCACACTTCTGCCATTAAAATGTAAACTGAGTACAGGGAGTCCTGGCAAGCTGATGCTGATGTCCAGGGTGCACTGGCCATGCCATATAAAGAGAAATCAAAGTCCTGTAGCTCCACTGTAGCAGGTGCTGGTTGAAGATTAGAGGAGCAGAGTCCCACAGTTCAGGGCTTTTCAATTTATTTCAGTGAGACTTAGAGTGGAGCAGTTTTCCTCTGTCTTCCAGGGCTGGGTTTCAAGCTCTTTCCCTCACCTGGAGCTTTGAGTTGGTGCAATTTGGTGTGAGAAGACTCTTGATGGTGATTGTAGGGAGCTTCAGTAGTCTTTGTTTGAAAATGAAAATTTTTGCCCCCAATTTATGTGAATGTACTAGAAAAAAAAAATAATCACAAAGCTTGCAAAAATGTGCTTTATCTGAATTGCAGAATCTGGAAGTAGTTTTTATAGTGTTAAAAATATGAGAATCTGCTAAAATAGGTGTGCTAAAACCAACATGTAGAATACTTGGTTTTGTTTCTCTTTATTATTAGCATTTTTTAGGTATTTGCAATAGGAACCTTTAAGCTATTTTCCATGTATCTTACCCCCCTTTTTTATTAATGTGGATTTACTCCTTTCCAGTAAAGTGTGTATATGTGGGGAACTGTGATGAAGATAGAAAGTAAAACAAGGTGTCCTATTGATGAGATGAATGTTGCAACAGCTTCTGGAGGCCAAAAAAAAAAAAATGAACTTAACATCAAATAGATTTTAAATCTCACTATTGCAAGCTCCCTTTTGTATCAAAGGATATGATGTTGCTGACTATTTTAAATCCAGAACTCCCTACTTGGAGCAGTTTGAAGGACTGTATGTTAAAATGTGGTGTTTTTCCCTATTGGAATTTAAATGTTCTGGGGCTGCGGTTTTCATCTCAGAAACTGACACAGTGTGAGAGCTGGAGCTGAACCTGCTTGAATGAAACCCACCTCGTGTCTTTGCATAAAATGAGGAGAGATGAGAACAGCAATTAGTGCATAAAAATATTTGAAAAATCTCATTAGTGTCGGTAGCAAAGAGTGGCTTGTTTTGACACTTTGGGTGAACACATCAGGTTAAAAGCACGTGTGACCTCAGTGACATATCTTTGGAAAGTACAGGAGTAGAATCCCTCTTTTATAAGGAAGCTGGAGTCTGGAGAGGGTTTTTGGTCTGCAGAGCTGTAATGATCCCTGGAAGGGATCATAAAGATCCACTTGTTTGCCTTCAGTTTGCCCAGCACTTGGATGTGGTGGCTGAGCCAACCCAGGGAGCGCCCAGAGCGCTTTCACTGCCCGTTTCCCTGCCTCTGCTGTCTTTACTCTCTGGCACTGAGGATTTTGGTGCCTGGCCTCCCTCCCTTGCTGCTGAAGCCTGTAAGGTGTTGGTAACTCTGTCTCTTTCCCCCCAGGGAGCGGAGCCACTGCCGTGGTGCAGGCTGCCTTCTGCGCTCCGAAGAAGGAGAAGGTGGCGATTAAACGGATCAATCTTGAGAAGTGTCAGACGAGCATGGATGAACTGCTGGTATGCAATCAGAACTGTCTGGGGAGTTGGATTTCAGTTATTTCAGAAATAGCTCTTTGCTAAGTGCCCTTAAAACCTTTCTTGAGGTGGGGTGAAAATGAGGGAGCTCCACTGACTTCATTAGAGGCAGCTCGGTTGTCCTGGTTTTGGGACATGGCACTTAAAATGTTAAAAAGATCAACTGTTGCAAAACTTCAGACTGTTTGTTTAGAGCTCAGCACTTTGTATAATCCCTTTGTTTTGAACTGAGTTAATGTGCAAGTGTGAAGCTCTGCTGTACCCACAAGAGCTCTGATGTTTGAGGGGGTTCCAGAGATACATGTTTTCAGAACATTTAAAATTTAAGGGAATGGCTTTGCTTTCTTTTCCTTTCCTGCAGTTCTTTACATTTTTTTCCTTCACCTGTAAAGAGAAAATCTGAATGAATTAGCTGTTGTTCCTAATCTCTTTCTAGTACTGATGCCAACTAAAGGGATCGCTGACATATTGCAGGCTGCCATATGGAAATCCCCATAATTCTGGGTTCAGGACAGGAGACAGAGTCCTTTGGAGCTGTAGTGCTGTAATTTTCTGCTGCTCTGTGCCTCTTTTCTCAAGGTTGTCTCAATGAAAAACAGATTTTTGCAGTAGCTGTGGTAACTGAAATTTCCCTTTTCTCATCTGGCTCCTGTGTTGATGGGCTTGGTTTTCTTCTCTTTGTGTGTGTGAGCTGGTGTCTCTGCAGTGCAGGGGTTGTCTCATTCACCTCACATCTGGAAGGTCCCTGAATTTAAGCTGGGCAGAAACAGACATTCCTGCAAACATTGAGGTGTCTCCACCAGAATGAGAAAGCTCTCTGGGGCAAAACTTTCCCCAGTAAATACTGGCATTATGGACATGAGGCCTGGTACCATCTTTTCTTCTGAAGCACCTCTCTAGGGTTTTTATAATCCTGCCTTGTCTTTCTGTCCCCTTGAATCTCAACAGCTTCTGTAGTTTACCTCAGGCACCTATTTTGGTGCTTGCAATTAGAAGGTAGAACAGAAATGGAATTTGGGAGTCCTGCTACCTCTACATTTGCACAATCATCAGCAAATCACCTGAACCACTGTCCCAGTTTCCATCTAGTGTCCAATGGTATTTTTGCCATTGTGGGTATCTGCAAATCTGCCCTGCTGAGGAGGCAAGGCCCCAGTCAGTCTCAGTGCTCCTGTGGAGGGTTGCATGTAGGACTCAGGATGGCTGTGTTCAAATCCTCTTAGGGCTCATGCCAGTCTAGGAGTTCAAGATCTCTTCTCACAGTTACTTTTTGTCCTTGTACCAACCCTTGGTGTCCTTTTCAAGCCTTTTGTTTGCTTGCCCAAACTACCCTGCCTCAGTGTGTTCCTGACTGCATTATCAGGATGTATTAATTGAGATTGGGATTCTTTGAGTAATTGCCAATTCTGGCTAAAAACATTAGGTTCAGAAAGAGACACTGCACAGACTTGATGTGTAATTTTAGATAAGTACTTCTAATTGCACATTTTAAGTCTCTGGCTGACCTGTTCCTCACAATGATTTTCCTGTTATGGGTGGGCCTGCAATGTATTGCTGCTGTCAGTTCTCCAGAGCTTCCAGTTTTGTGACCAGATCTATTGTGAGTGCTTCTCTGGGCTTAAGTATGCAGCTGTAAGTGTTCTTGAATTTAGAAATCATAGAGGGGTGGAAGATGGTTCTGAGCTGTTGCAGTTTCCAGGGGCAGGGCTTGCTGAGGTAGATGTGTTGTGTGAAAAAGTGTTTTCCCTAGGTTTGTTTTGAATTTGTCAGTCTGTTGGATCACCAGTGTTGTTTCTCAGTGCAAGAGCCAAAAGAATGGAAGTTCCTGATTCCCCAGCTTTGGTGCTCTTACCTCCACTTCTTTTTATCTTGTTTCCCTATCTGCTTCTACCTTAAATATTCTCAAGGTCTCACTTCATGGTAAGTTTCCCAATTAGTTTAGTAAAATTTTCTGAGCAACTACTTTGTATTGCAGGATTGTGTCTTCCCCACAAAAAAAAAAAAAAAAAAAAGGTGTCTGTAGATCGTTGTGGGTTACAGTTGTTTTAAGAAGAAAATGCAAAGACAAATTTCACTCTGGGGTATGTTATGCCCCCACCTTGCTTTCTCCTCTCCCCCAGTGTGGTGAAAATCAGAAACTGGGGCTTTCATGAGCTCCATTACCCTTTCGTTGCTCTGAAGGCATTTGAGCACAGCAGTCAGCTTATGCTGAACTCTGATTTCCTGCCCAGGGTCAGGAGAGTGCTCTTGGGCTCCAGCACTGCCCATTCATTGGGCAGTTTAATAGCAAAGGGAAAATTGTGCTTAAATTATTTTATAATTATTTTCCTGCAGTCCCTCAGACCTGTGGACTTCTCTGTTGAAGCAAACTTGCTTATTCCCAGAAGCTGCATAGCCAGGAGGGTAGAACAGTCTCACATTGCTTGGGAGACCAGTGAACACTACTGTCATCCTTACAAAGATTTGGTTCCTGTGCACTTCTTTCAATGGCTGTGCTGCTCAGTGGCTTGCACCTGTACTTCTTGGGATGCAGGAGAAGAGGAAGGTTCCTGTGGAGTGGGGAATGCAGAGTAAGTGGCTCTGTCACCAGCTGGATGGGTGAGTGGCTCCCTTTAAGTCAAGGAGGCATCCAGAGGCCAGGAAATCTGGGAGCACGTCCTTGCTTTGGAGATGCTTTGCTTAGAGAAAGTGCTGTGACTTGGCTCATTAAAGGTATTGATCTTGATCCTTTTATCTCAATATACATTTGAGCTGTGTGGGTGGTCAGGAATAAACTGCACATTTTGCATATACTGTATGACATTGGAGGTTAATGCACTGGATTTATTTATTGCTGTTATGGGGTATGGAAAATGCAGGAAGGGCCAGTTTTGTTGAATCATGAGCAAGCCAAGTCAAGGGCATTCAGCTCTTCAGCTGAAGTGTTAATTGCTGTAAGGAATGCAGGCAGCAGGAGCAGTGCTCTGCAGACACGGACTTTTCTAACCCAGCTGCTGAATTTGGTGGTGTCTGTCAGGAATTTATTTCCATGCTTCATTTTTATCTTTTTCCCTGTACATTTTTGAATGCTCACAGGTCTTTCCTTGACTGCCTGTGGGATTCAGCTGACAGAGAGGTACAATGTAGCTTATGATGATTCTTGCTCAGGGGTGTGACTGGGAGTGGAGTGTAAGGAGAGGTGGTCAAATGCAGTGCTGTCTACAAATGGTCTTGGACTTCTTGATTTATTACTGAAGTTCCACTTTCTATTTGTCTTGCAACTCATGGTAGTTAACTACCACACTGGTTTGCAAGCAGTCTGCTTGCTCATCTGTTGTATTTCACAGCTGCACACCAGAGCTGTGTTTTCTCTGACTCTTTTCCTTTGTGGGATGCTGGTTGCTTAGCTGCTGTTGCCAGTCCTTGAAACAGTGGTGTAACATCTGCCTCAAAATAACCATGCCTCCAGCCTTTTTTCTTGTATAAGTGTTTTCTTGTTTTAAAAAATTACTGATCTAAAAGGCCTTAAATCCCCCCTCTGTCCTACAAACTCTACTTCATTTTCATGCAATTAAAGCTGAGTTTTCTTTCATCCAGATGGAGACTTTTTTCCCCATGAGTAGCAGATGACGTGGGTTGTCAGCTTAGCAGTTACCAGCAATGTTGAACAGCAGAGAGGGAAACATAAGCTTTGGGATATTTCACATTGGGTTTTCCCTGCTAGGGGGAAATGCTGCCTGTTTATTCACCAAGATGATTCAACAGAAGACAGGCTCAGGAAAGAGCATGGGACACGTGGTGTTGCTGTTCCTAGAAAGATTCTAAATTCTTCCTGCTTCAGAAACTGATTGCCCTGGGCCTGACAGGTTGCACACAAGAAGTGAAGGTAATGCTCTTCAGTGCTGTGGCCAGAGGGCAGTTAGGAGGCTGAGGGAACAAGCTGAACTGCAGTTAAACAGAAATGTCCTTTAGAATTGCATGGAAATAACCCAGGGAACTTGCTGCCAATAACATGGAGATCAAACATTGCGTGAGATTAAATGAATCAACCTATAGTTGAGAAGGTTAAATTAGATAGGATTTAAAAAAAGGATTATGAACTCCCCTGGTTTAAAGCATAAGCCCAACTGTTAACTGCTCAGGCTTAGTCAGAAGTCTACCCTATGGGCAGATAATTGTGTAACTGCTTTTTATAGGGTTTTTACACCTTCTTTTGAAGACTTGGACAGGATATTGAACTGCCTTTGATCTGACGGGCCACTTCCTACAAGTGGATTAACCAGACTGTAAGGTTGTTGGGAACAAAGCAGCAGATTGCTGTGGAAGTAGTACAGATGTTTCATCCATGCCTGTCATCTGATAGGAATTGCCATTATAATTTCATTTCCAGGCCTGAGAACCTTCACACTTGCTCCAGGGAAAAGAAGTCCCCAAGTGTCAGTGCCAGGGAGTCTGATAAATGATATGTGGTTTCTGCATGGTTGTTTGATCTGCTGTGTTACATGTTCCTTGCTTGTTGGGATTGTTTAAGACTTAAACCTATGCTGGGTGCAGCTTGCTTGTATTATTTATCAAAGCAGCAACAACAGAAGTCTTAATTACTGGGCTGGTTTAGTTTTTGTTTTGGGTTTGTTTTTTTTTTGTGTAAAGTTCACTAGGAACGTTGGAATTAATGGTGGGTGAAATCCTGAATATTTTCCTTCACTTGGACTGGGTGAGCAAGAGATGGTGCATGTAAAGAACTTTAGAGTTTGCAGCTGTCTGTGGGCACTGCTGACATTGAAGGCATTGCTGAGCTGTAAGCTCTGGGTGTTGATCTGAACACCTGTGAGGGTCAGTGGTGGGTTAGTTGGGCTGTGGGTAAAGCTGGCTTGCCTCTATCTGTGGGAGGAGGCAGGCACTCACCCATTTGCTTTTTGGCTGAAACTAATAAAAAATGGCCATGTAGGGACTGCTACACCACAACAGTTGAGAAACACCTGCTCCCTTCAGTACATTTTCACTAGTGCTGAAGAGTTTGAAAGAGGGAACAACCACTGAATGAGGCTGAAGAGAAGCTATTAAAATGGGCAACTGCTGAATGACTTGCCATGGGACTGTTTTGTTCCCATCACTGAGGATTGCTTAATGGATGAACTGTGTTTATCCCTTTCAGAACTGTTTCTTTTCCACTGTTGTTCTAGGGCTAATCTCACCCCTCCTCACTCGTGCCAGTTTAGCTCCTGTAGCCACTTGAGGCAAGGAGTTGAACTGGATAATCCAAGGAATGGGAGTTGGATCAGAATCTCTGACTTTGTGCTTTTCCCCCACCTTCTTAAAAAAGTCTCTTGAGTTAATTTTGGTAGAAGAGCATGTTTGGTTTTATTTTTAGTTATGTTACCACCTCAAAAGGCAAATGAATTATTATAGTCAATTTTACGACCTTTTAGCTAAACTGTTTAAATTTCACTTGGAGCAGAATGTGAATGGTTATGGCTGCCTGTAGGACTGGGGCTCTAAATCCTGCTTTAAAAGGATGAAGAGCAGCTTTAGTGCCTTATCTCTCAGCTGAAATCTCATGGTATGAGATCTTTGCCAGCCATAGTTGAAGCACTGGTATTTTCAAGAAGTGATCACATCTGACCTGCTTTGATTTCTGCCCCAGCCATGCTTTCCCTCCCCACTTCTCTTATGGTTGTGATTCCCTTCAAGCAGGGTAGCCACGTTGGCAGCTCTCTGGATTCCTCTGAAGCTACAGGAAGCCACATGAAAGCACTCTGCTGCTGTGCTATATCTCTTGAGCTCATGTCAACATGTAGGAAGTAAAACTAAATAAAGCACAGTTTTTATCCTGGTATTTGAGAGCAAGTGCCTCTGAAGCAAGCCTCAGGGGCACATAAACATAGAGTAAAAAGTAGTGATGTGAAAAGAAAATACCATAAAGAAACTTGAGCTGGTATCAAAAGCACAGCCTTACCTCCTCCTATTAATTCAAATTTCAATTGTTTGTCAGTTGGCAAATAAACCCTCATCCAAAATAGCTGATCTCCAGAAATATGTCTGACTTACAGGAGACTAACAGGTTGCTTATGATTCTAGATTAGACTCCACTGCAGTTTTATCAGTGTTTTGCAAGCCTTGAAATGTTTCTTTTATTGCCTGTAGAAGCACTGAGAACATTTGTCAGAACCCTTAATGGAAGCCATGGAGGCATTTAGGCCTAATCCCACTCTATTTGCTTTTGGTATTTGACAATACAGATCTTTTTACTATCTCACCCAGGGTGAGCATGTAACCATTTCCAAACCATTGCCTGTGTCTAGACATGTTTGTGTGGGGAATTTATTCTCCAGAGCTGAGCAGAAAGCAGAGCAATTGATGGGAATTGGCAGGGAAGCTCTCTCAGCACTGAAGCCATGGAGTGTGAGGGGAGAGCTGCTTATCACCCACTGCATCTGTGCATGCCTTGGGGGTCTGTATCAAGTGACCCATGGCTTTTGGCAGAGAGGGAATAAAGCAACCTTTCCACCTTAAAACTTGTACAGAGCAGCCCAAATAAATTATTACAGAGGTGTGGGAATCCCTGAGATTTTTAGTAGCAGTCTTCCCATATGGTTTTGATGCTGGGGAAAATATGGGAAGCACAGTTGTAATTCTGTTATCTGGGGACAGCAGTCTTATTGGGGAGGTAGGAAGAGGAAACTTTTACCTGCTGTGACTTTGTGTTTGAAGAGCAGCAAACTCTCCCAAAAGCTTTGGGGATAGTATTAAAGCTGAGTTTACTACACACAAAATGGCTGTTGCTGTATTTTGTCCCTTCCTACTCTAACTATGCTTTTGAGCAGAGCTGCCCAGTGGTCCTTGAGTGACATTCCTGTAGCTACAGCCCTTCAGCCCCTGGAGCAGACTGTGGAGGGATGACAGAATTGGCTTGGTTTCAGTTATGCCAGGAAGTATTTTAACCACAAAGCCCCTGTGATTTGCCACTATCACTTAAAACAATTGTATGGGTTGAGCTTTCAGGATGTTGGTACCCTCTTTTGGGGAGAACAGGAACCAAGCTTTCATGTAGCCTGTGTGAGATTAGCCTAAAAAACTGCTGAAAATAAATGGGGCTTTGTGGTGGGAGGCAAAGTCTGCCTGGCTGCTGCTCCTTCTGATTGGTAATAATGTAAAAACACTGAAAATCGTGGGCTGTGATGCAATTAATTATTCAGAGCTGTGCTACACTGTGTGAGAAATGGATTAATCTGTCTGTATTATACATCCACTGGCTGTATAATAAAAGAGGTGTTTAATTGCACAGATCAGGTTTGTGATTATTTATTTTCACTCTTTATGCTTTGGTGCACATGACAAACTTGAGCTATTTTTTTTTTTTTTTTTAAAGCTTTGTTTCCCAGCCCAGGGAGCAGATTATGGTAGTGAATGAGAGAGGAAGTTCTTATAAAATAGTAATAAAATGGTAACGAAATGTCACCAAATGCCTGAAAAATTCTGTAGTACAGGGCTGCTTAAATGGCAAAAATCTGATCTAGGTCTAGGATCTTAAATAAACTTGTTCCAGACTTTATCTCATTGCCTCCTGTACTCCAGTAGCATACACAAATCTATATTAAATATGCAACATTCGTATATATTTCTCATATTATTCTTTTGGTCTCCCAGGGAACTGCTTCAAAATATTTTGAGCAGTCTAGCTGAGAAAATGTAAGGCCAGCTGCACTAGATACTTTGGGAGTGGTGGATTTGGGGCAGGTCTGGCTGATGGGAGGGATTACCAGTCCTGCTTGCTGCTTTCCACCTTGCTTTCCTCTGGTGCCACTTGATCTTGTGTAGTATATTTTTATTGTCAGAGAGAGAACCATAAAAAACTCCAAAGTTGCTGATTTATTTCCTTTGTGAAAAATGACTTGACACAAGAGAAAGTTTGCAAGGAAGGGAGCTGGAGCTGTCAGAGTAAGCAAAATATATTGTTTTAGGCTGTATTTATTTTCACAGAGTGTTTTTTAGTCAGAGTGTGTTACTTGCAGATGAATAGCTTATTCCCCACTCTTCAAATATCCTTTCCTGTTTAGAAGGATTCTTCTTTAATCTGCTTGTTAAGTTTCCTGGAAAGTTGTTGCCTCTCCTGGGGAAGCAGCAAAAGGAACCTTTGGATTGCTTTGGATTCCTCAAATGCACCTACTGCCTGAAAAGCAGTGCTAAGTGGATAAATCAACATGAGCCTGTTCCTTTGGAGCTGTGATTGCCAGCTCCAGGCCCTGCCAAGGGGAAGCAGTGGCTTTGCTCTGAACTTGGGCACAAGCAGAGCTCTGTTCAGGAGCAGGAGGAGAGTGTGCTGCATTTGTGGGGTGTCCCGGGCACGAGTGAATTATTCCCAGAGCTCTTTCTTGTACTTCAGTACCAGGGAAGTCTTGTGCTTGGAGGGAGGGAAGGATTGGGGGTGAAGGGCCCCTGCTCTCCTCCTTCCTTGTGTCCTGTGAAGGAATGCTGTGCTTGAGAGCAGAAGTTGAGGCTATGAGGGGTTGAGTGTCTGGGATGGGTGCAATTTGTCAGGTTGAGGGAGTTGGCTGAAGCATAAAGGCTCAGCTGGGAGCAGTGCAGGGTGCCAGGCTTGGCTCAGTGGATGGCTTTTGTCTATGGACAGCCAAGAAACTGTGAGTCTTTCTGTCCAAGCTGGTGATTTGTGTTTGCATAATGAAATCAATGTTTTCTGTGGTGTTGTTCCCTCCATAACCTGGAAAACCTCAACCCTGAACCCATAACCAGCACTAAGCACAGTCAAAACTCAAACCAGTTCAATATCTCAACATATTTCATACTGTCCTTGACTAGTGGTAGCTACTGAGTTTCTAATCTCAAAGTGATCCCTCTCTTCTTCCAGTGTAACAAAGGATCCAACTGTCCTTTGTGCCTTCAGCCTAACTGAGCTAAGCCATCTGCTTTCCTGCTGGGAAGAAGCATTAGGAATAAGAGGCCTTTTTTCCACAGGGGCCAGTATTTTCCTTTCTCATCCAAGTGATAGTCTTCAACAGATTAAGCATCTGTTGCATAGTGTTTTACTGAAAGGAGATGTCAGCATGAACTTCCTAGGTCACAAACTGAAATGAATTTTTGGGAATATTCTGTTGTGGCTGTGTGCATGTATTTTGATTGCCACCATTTTGATGGCCTTACCACTGGTTTTTTGGTTAACTTTTTCTTCCTCTAGACAGACAGGAAGAACCTTCCAATACCTTTTGGCTCAAGTATGATGCAGCCTGAGTGTTTAGAGTATTTCTGGATTTTCTGCATTTATCTTCTAGAAATCTTTTTTCCTTTGTGTCTTGAGGAAGATAACTTCTGTGTCTGAGGAGCAATTGTCACTCTGTCCAACTGCTAATGTTTTATTTTTCTCTACAGAAAGAAATTCAAGCCATGAGTCAGTGCCATCACCCCAACATTGTATCTTACTACACATCCTTTGTGGTGAAAGATGAGCTTTGGCTGGTGATGAAGTTACTTAGTGGAGGTGAGTGGTCCAATTTCTTTGCCCTAAAGACAGCAGAAAAACCTGTCCTCTCTCCTTCCTCTCTCCCTTCTTTGCCTCTTAAGTTTTCCACCCATGAATTAAGACATTTTGTAGAATTGTAGAGTTGTTTAGGTTGGGAAAAAACCTCCAGGATCAGGAGGTCCAACCACTACCCCAGCACTGCCACGTTCACCACTAAAACCCTGTCCCCAGGTGTCACATTCACAGGTATTTTAAACACCTGTGGGGATGGTGACCCCAGCCCTCCCCAGGCAGCCTGTTCCAGTGCTGAGCAGCCCTTCCCATGAAGAAATGTTCCCTAAGCTCCAATCTGTTGGGGAGGATGAGGCAGGAAGGCCTTAGAGATATGGTTTGCTAGCAAAAGATTCTGAAGCTCCAATCCCAACCTCCCCTGGTGCAACTCGAGGCAGCTTCCTCTTGTGCCACTGCTTGTTCTCTGGGAGCAGAGCCTGACCCCCCTGGCTGTCCCCTCTTGTCAGGGACTTGTGCAGAGCCAGAGGGTCCCCCCAGAGTCTCCTTTTCTCCAGGCTGAGCCCT